>OY723318.1:362124-484836 GCA_963210315.1 Rhynchopus euleeides | reverse complement strand
GACAAACACGATTTTTCAAAAAACCGGCGCAGAGGCCCCAAAGCCCCCGTAAACCCTCCAAACCCCCCCAGATCGGTCCGGAAACCCATCGAACCCCACTTTTCCACCATTCCGGGCACCTCAGGTGCCCGAATTGGGGTACCTAAATTTTGTGCCACCGTTTGGTACCGGACAGTGCCACTGTGTGGGAGGTTGGAAAAGAAAATGCCCCAACACACCACATCTGAGGGTTGCAATGCATGTTGCTTGCCAACCACGTCATCCGGTGGGTGTCAGGCGCTATGTAGGTGGCATTAGCCAGGTCTTCGATGAGTTCTGGCTTGTATATGTACCTCCCTGCCACCATGCACCGGGAGGCTGCCTGTAGGTACGGAACAAGTCCAGATGGTCGTGTGATTCCTGTGCAGCAGTGCTCCACAACCGGGATGTGTTGACAACGACTGTTGCAACACGAGCTGTACATTCCGGGAACACACGAAGTGCGCTGTCGTGGTACCCATTGTGCCAGAATTGGTAGTTGCTGCGGTCTACTTTGCCTGGCCCAAGAGCACTGGTACTGAACGGTGCAATATGCGTGGCGAGGTGAATGCAACGGAAGGGCGCAAAGTCAATACAGCTCTCGGATGGCGGGTGGTGGTGCCACTAGTGTGTGACGTTCACTCGAGGATACAACGCATCACAATGAATCAGCAACCGTGGACCGAGTACAATACGCTCTCTGTGGCTGGTGTGGGGGACAAAGGCAGTGCCTGTGCCGCAGGCAGGGAGGTACATATACAAGCCAGAACACATCGAAGACCTGGCTCATGCCACCTACATAGCGCCTGACACCCACCGGATGACGTGGTTGGCAAGCAACATGCATTGCAACCCTCAGATGTGGTGTGTTGGGGCATTTTCTTTTCCAACCTCCCACACAGTGGCACTGTCCGGTACCAAACGGTGGCACAAAATTTAGGTACCCCAATTCGGGCACCTGAGGTGCCCGGAATGGTGGAAAAGTGGGGTTCGATGGGTTTCCGGACCGATCTGGGGGGGTTTGGAGGGTTTACGGGGGCTTTGGGGCCTCTGCGCCGGTTTTTTGAAAAATCGTGTTTGTCACCCCCATTTGACCCCCCCTAGGGGGGGGGGGCAGTGTCGGAATTTCTTTCCTCTCTCTCTCTCTCTCTTCCCCCCGATCTGGGATCACCCCACACCCCCCCCTTCGCTACCGTATGTCTGGCTGCTCGTGGGTAAGGAGATGGATTCCCGTTCTCGCACTAACACAGGACGCAACTCCGAGCCATTTCTTTCTCTTTTACGATCTGCCAAGGGTCGCGGTGGAAAGTCGCCCGGGGATGGAGTTTTAGGATTATCACGATGCGCTAAGTGGATCCGAGATTTGAAGGTTTCGCTCCTCCAGCGCCCGCCGTTTTTCACAGGAGACCCTCCGCACAGCTTTGAAACACAAAACCCAGTCCACTTATCCCAACGCAGCAGCATATTTGCCACAGTTTTAACACAGGGCTGGTCATTGCACTCGATCTCAGGTCTCTACCTGTCAGGGGGTGATGCGTGCCATTTGATTATTTGGCTGGCGCTTGCGTTGGCGAGAGCTTCGGTGAGCAGCGCGGTGTCAATCGAGGGGGGGGGGGGCTGTATTGCCAGAACAACACAGGCGTTTCCCACCACAACATGGAAAAGAGGAAGTATTCCGCTATGGCGACCCGTTCCTTTCTTTGATATCCCCCTCTTCTCCGGAATGGGCAGGTGAAGGAGTGTATCCCCAACCATGCCCCTGTGCCTTACTTCAACCTACCTTCAATATCCCACCCCCGACCACCACCACCCCACCCACCCACCGCCCTCTCCAGGACGCAGTTTGGACCTGCTTGTCCGAGTCGGGGTATTGGTGGTTGTTCGGGGGGGGGGGGTATTTTCCCGCGCCTGCCTTCCATATTGGGGTTCTTTATATTTGTTTTTGCGCGCAGAGCGGGGTGGGTCTCGGGCGTGTTCCTGTTTGTTTGATGATGGTGTATTTAAAAGGCTTCAAAAAAAGCCCATGCATGGGTTCCCAGCTTCCCTAACCACAGGTGGTCGGGAGGGAGGGTGGAGGGGGAGTAGGGGGTATTTGTCGACGAGATCTAAGCGGGTGTCTGAAGACGACCCTCCCCCCCACCAACCGCTGTGCTTCCTTCTACTTCGATTTCAATACCCCCCCCCCCCGCTCAATCCGGGTTCGCAAGTATAGACTCCCTCTTGGAGAGGCATTTGCCCGTGCCCCCCTCTGGAGATGCAGTGTGAGGCAGAGGGTTGTCGCCAGAATAAGGAAGTCGGGTTGCCGTAGGTGTGGATCCCTGGGGCTCGATCTCAGAGAGCGCCCACGCCCGGAGCATATTATAGGAGGTCTAAAAATTCCGGGAAAAATCCGGGAGGCAAAAAACTGGTGGCAGCTGGGCAGCCTCGCAGATGAGAGTGGACTCATGCCCAGGCAGACTGCGAGCAACTTACCCGACCGTTTTTCTGTCCAGTTTCTTTGTCAAACCCCGAGAAACGCAGGCCGCGAAGGGACGGACGTTCACTCCCGTGGCCTCCGGCAGCTGGGGGCTCCGCCCCCCCAGACCCCCCTGTGGCATGTGCCTATCTTGTAGCCAGGTCCTTGTGCACGGGGCTGCGGCCTGTTGGTTCCGGAGCCCATTTTTTGGACTATCCTCCGGCGCCCGAGGCCTGAATCCGATCACTGAGAGAGGAGCCGGGAGGTGACCCATTCAGTGCAAGACTCACTTGCCGGGGGGTCCGTCAAAAAATCGGGGAGCCCCTCACATTTAAGCCCAAATGAGCGTAGATTTCGCCCCTATAAAATGCCCTGCCCCGCCCCCAAAAAAATGACCCGGCTGTTTCTTTTAATACCGTCGGAAGGTCTCACATTTATGCAGCATGTATGCATATGCCCTGGCTGTTTCTTTCGTGCCGCGATTTGCCGGGGCGGGTATCTTTTGTGTTCAAAAAGGACAGCAACTTTAGTTGCCCCTCCCCTTCTTCAAATGATCGTCCGCACCCCCTTCTGGTTTTTTTTCACACTCGACTGGAGTGCTGGGTTGTGCTACGTTCTGCTGCTGAAAAAAGGGGGGGGGGGAATGATCGGGAAAACAGGGTGGGGTGGGGGGGGGGGGGTAGGGGGGGTCAAATGGGGGTGACAAACACGATTTTTCAAAAAACCGGCGCAGAGGCCCCAAAGCCCCCGTAAACCCTCCAAACCCCCCCAGATCGGTCCAGAAACCCATCGAACCCCACTTTTCCACCATTCCGGGCACCTCAGGTGCCCGAATTGGGGTACCTAAATTTTGTGCCACCGTTTGGTACCGTACAGTGCCACTGTGTGGGAGGTTGGAAAAGAAAATGCCCCAACACACCACATCTGAGGGTTGCAATGCATGTTGCTTGCCAACCACGTCATCCGGTGGGTGTCAGGCGCTATGTAGGTGGCATTAGCCAGGTCTTCGATGTGTTCTGGCTTGTATATATACCTCCCTGCCTGCGGCACAGGCACTGCCTTTGTCCCCCACACCAGCCACAGAGAGCGTATTGTACTCGGTCCACGGTTGCTGATTCATTGTGATGCGTTGTATCCTCGAGTGAACGTCACACACTAGTGACACCACCACCCGCCATCCGAGAGCTGTATTGACTTTGCGCGCTTCCGTTGTATTCACCTCGCCACGCATATTGCACCGTTCAGTACCAGTGCTCTTGGGCCAGGCAAAGTAGACCGCAGCAACTACCAATTCTGGCACAATGGGTACCACGACAGCGCACTTCATGTGTTCCCGGAATGTACAGCTCGTGTTGCAACAGTCGTTGTCAACACATCCCGGTTGTGGAGCACTGCTGCACAGGAATCACACGACCATCTGGACTGTTCCGTACCTACAGGCAGCCTCCCGGTGCATGGTGGCAGGGAGGTATATATACAAGCCAGAACACATCGAAGACCTGGCTAATGCCACCTACATAGCGCCTGACACCCACCGGATGACGTGGTTGGCAAGCAACATGCATTGCAACCCTCAGATGTGGTGTGTTGGGGCATTTTCTTTTCCAACCTCCCACACAGTGGCACTGTACGGTACCAAACGGTGGCACAAAATTTAGGTACCCCAATTCGGGCACCTGAGGTGCCCGGAATGGTGGAAAAGTGGGGTTCGATGGGTTTCCGGACCGATCTGGGGGGGTTTGGAGGGTTTACGGGGGCTTTGGGGCCTCTGCGCCGGTTTTTTGAAAAATCGTGTTTGTCCACGTAAAAGGGTGGCATTTGACCCCCCCTAGGGGGGGGGGGGGGGGTCATCTTGCATCGGGGATCACGCCACATGCTGTTTTGGTTGACGATAGTGAGGAGGCGAAGAGCAGAATCTGTTCCGCAGAAAAAAAAGCGATCATCAATGATCAATGATCTGGGACAGAACGGGTCTGTGTAGTAGCCTAGCTCTCGCAGTGCCTGGGATTGTCGACACCAAAAAAACAAAAAAAACAAACTTCCATCGCCGTGCAAAGCTCGAGTTGGCGGTATACATCACGCCAAGCACATGCTCGAAGGTCAGCTGTGCAGCCAAGCGCATGGGAGTCCGCCTCGGCCTGTGTCTATAATGTGTGTCAGGGGTCGTTTTGTTTCATCGGGAAATCAGCATGATCTAAGCAAGGCGACATCCGCCCCCCCCCCCCCCCCCCCCTCGATTCTGAGAGAGGACTGAGTTTGACGACCCCGCTGCGGCTGCTTGGAGTGCCCACTCCCCCCGCTCCCGTGCCCTCCCCCCTCCCCCCCTCCACCCCTTGGGGTTTGCGCGAGGTGTTTCCAGAGCTGAATTCGTGACATGGGAGGATCCCCCGACCTGATGGGATTCGAAGGACTTGAATACGAGACATACTCCACAGGGGGGGGGGTCTGGGGGGCGGAGCCCCCCCAGCCGCCGGAGGCCACGCGCTTTTTCAGGTACCTACCCCCCCCCCCCCCCGTGTTTAAGTCCCCTATCCAAACGTCAAAATCGGGGACAAGGGGACTTAAACACATCGGAGGGGACTTAAACACGCCTGTCACCTGTTTCCTGAGGGAACCGGGGAGAGGCCGTATTATATCGATTCCGAGGCACATCTGGACAGGGGATCTGGGTGCTGGGGCCTCAAACACCTTTGCCTCTCACACTGCTTCAGGGCCACCCTACTCTGCCAAGCACTGCCCATAACCACTGACTTGGGGTGGTCAGGCTGCCAAAGCTGCAGGGCAAGCAACCCAAGGGGGCCTGAAGCGCAAGAGATGTCGTGCCTCAGGGGTTGATGCTAGCCTGGGAGGTGTCAAGCTTTCCGCTCGATGTCCCATTGAAGATGGCATGTCCCCTGGGCCAACCGACGTTCTCCCCTGGGAGACGGGACACACGGCAGGTGCTCAGGCGGGGCCAGCTGGGGGTGGCAGTATGGGTGGCGTGGGGATCCGAGGGCGCTGAGCACTGGCACACTGCGGCCCTCGCCACTGCTAGCAGCCCCGCTGTGCCGCAGAATTGATTCCCGACTCCAGTGCGACAAGAGGGGCACGCTGGCGCACGACCTGCATCGCACACAGCGAGGCTGTGGATGAGGACGAGCGACGTGACCCGGACTGCCCCCTGCGGGGCAGTCCGGGTCACGTGCGGGTATCCGAAGCCCCCAGGCTCCCTCCCTGGCCTCCACACGTGCCTCACATCCTGGTGGTCCGCCAACGGACACCTGGAAAAATCGAGAAAAAATGCCCCCCAACCAAACTACTAGACCGGGGTGTTTAAGTCCCTTCGGGAAAATTGGCCGCCGAGGGGACTTAAACACGGGGGGGGGTAGGTACGTTTTTTTCGCTCCCGATTTTCAAATTTTGGGTGTTTCCAATACTTCGCGCGACCACTGCTCAGATCTGATCGATTGCAGTTGCTGGGTGAAGCGGTATGCTGTTCTGGCTTGTGGGTGCGAGGAGAGTGCGTTCAATACACACCAGCCATTCACCCAGTCACATGCGTACCTTTACACACAGCCAGGTGGCACCAGCGGGTCTGGTCAGGTCAAGATGAGGCTCAGTCCGCCCATACTGGCTGTTCTCATTGTGGCGGTGTTAATCTCAATCGCAGCGTCGCTGGCAGGGGGCTTCATGATGTACTTCGAGGGGCTGTCGTCACTCGAGGACACGGTGCGCGAAACCAGCAACACGGAGCTGCAGGCGCTGGATTTGCAGCTGAGGGCTGCGATGTCGCACACCGAGAACCTGAACATGCAGATGAAGACGTTCTTCTTCAGCCCGGAGCGCATGTCCGGGCTGGACCCAGAGGTGTGGGGGAATGTGATGCGCAGCTTTGTCTACTCGCTGATCAAAACCAACCAGCACATGTACGGGGGTGGTGTGGTGCTAGTCCCGTGGGATGTGACGAACAGCAGTGCCTTCTCAGCCTCCGTGTGGGGAAACCCGAACCGGGACGGGGGGAAGTACTTTGTGTACGGGCTGTACGCCAGCCACCTCCCCTCGTCCTTCTTTGTTGTGGACAATTCGACGTCGCCCGGAACGCTGCAGCGCATGGGGGTGCACACGTCGATTGTGCACAACGTGACGGGGGAGCTGCTGCACTACGCCTACCAGTGGGACGGGAAGATGTACGTCACAACGGTGCTGGGGGACTTCAACCCACGCCTGGGCGGGAAGCCCTCGCCCCCGCTGTGGGAGGCCCTCCCCAACACAGGCTACCAGCCCCCGGTCGCAGAGAGGTGGCGCAACCCGTCGGTGTGGCGCACCAACGACGGGTTCGCGTTCACCTACACCGCAAACGACATGGTCTTCGAGCCGCCGCCACACCCGCACCCCTGGTCGACCTACCGTGCTGTGCTGATCTACAACGCCGTGCGCTTCGAGTCCTGGTCGGAGGTGGTGGCGCAGTACGCAGCCCGCCACCCCGACACCACAGTGGTGATCACAGACCCCGCCTCAGGGGAGATCATCGCGTCCACCACCGGACACCAGATGGTCGCCCAGGACTGCCTGGCACAGCTGTCAGGGAGGCTGAACCCGTGCCCCACGAAGATGTACAATATGTCGCAGGCTGTGCAAGGTGCGTTCCGCCGCACGCGAGGGGACCAGACCGGCAGCTTCAATACCATGGAGCTCGACGGCAAGCAGTACTTCGTCCGCCGGTACGACCTCGACTTCAAAGGCTACATCGTGTTGTGGCTGCGCCCCACGTCGTCTGTGCAGGGCAAGGTGCAGGAGGCGCTGGTGCTGCTGATCCTCTTCACGGCCCTGGTCCTCATTTTCGACGTCACCATCATGGTGCTGGAGCTGGTTTTCATTGCGATGCCGATGCGGCAGCTGTCCTCGGCAATCATATCTGTCGGGAACATGGAGACGGAGGACGCAAACCAGTTCATCAGTATGTACAGACAGCGTTCTGTGATGCTCAAAGAGGTACGGAGTCTCATGGAGGGGATGACTGCCACCATCGGGCGTCTGGAGGAGTTCCGCACCTTCATGCCGGAGGCCATCTTCTCGAGCGAGCCTGTGTTGGTGGGTTCGCAGCAGCAGCAGGAGGCGCCTGGGAGCGAGACGGGGCATGCGGCGGTGCTGTTCACAGACGTGCAGGGGTCGACGAAGCTGTGGGAGGCGTGCACGGAGGAGATGGCGGAGGCGCTGCGTCTCCACAACACAGTGATCCGCGAGATGATTCAAGAGCACGGCGGGTACGAAGTGAAGACTATCGGGGACTCCTTCATGGTGTCGTTTCCTGACATCGACACCGCGGTGTGGTTTGGGCTGCACACGCAGGAGCGGCTGTTCCAGGCGGCGTGGCCTGCGGAGCTGCTGGAGGTGGTGCAGGCGCCTGGGGACGAGAGGCGTGGGTTGTGCGGGCTGCGTGTGCGTATGGGTGTGACGCACGGGGCGGTGAACGTGGAGATGAACGAGGTGGTGAAGCGGTGCGACTACTTCGGACCGACGGTGAACCGCGCTGCACGTCTGGAGGCGAACGGGGTGTGTGGCGGTGTGGCTGTGGAGGCGTCTGTTGTCGACAGCATCACTGCCGTGCAGCAGAAGCAGGCGCTGGTGGTGCAGCTGGGCAAGCGGGTCCTGAAGGGCATCGGCGACATTCCCCTTTGCCTGCTGGTCCCGCTGAGCATGCCACAGCGTGCAGCACACGTGCACGACGCGGATGTGCACAATCCACTGAACATAGTATCCCAGGCGAGCAGCTTTACAAGCACATGCAGCCGCGGATTGCACAGCACGCAAGGCCCGAGCAGCCCCAGGCGTATAGCTGTCGAACGCTTTGGCAGCGACAAGCTGTCCGAGGTGGGCAGCGCCACCACAGGGTATGTGGACTGCGAGGTGGCGGACCTGCCTTGCGCGGAGGTGAATGCTATGGCGGACAACAACCTGCGTGGTGTGGTCGCATGCGTGGGGCGCAGCGACGGGCGCCTCCTGAACGTATGCGGGACCGCAGCGCTTGTTGCGTGGAACGTGATGTCGCCGTGTGCGGGCCACCTCGAGGCGGCACTGCGCTTCGCCAGCATGATGTCTGGCAGGGCTGCGTGCGGCGTGAATTGCGGGCTGAGCAGCGGCAAGGTGTTCTCGGGCTACGTCGAGACGGGGAAGAAGCGCTACGTGACAGCTGTGGGGCAGTGCGTGCAGGTCAGCCAGCGTGCGCACCTCATGGCGGTGCAGACGGAACAGGTGGCGCTGTTCGCCGCAAAGGACACGCAGGTCACGGAGGCGATGGTGGCACACGGGCTTGCCACTGCGGCAGGGGAGCTGCGCAAAGGTGCAGGTGTGTTCACCGTGTGTGCCTTGCTGTGCCATGTCATTGCATCACGTGTGGACCGGAAGCAGGGTTTGTTCAACCACGCTACCAGTGCTGCGATGGGCGAGCCTGCTTTCTAGCGGTGCTCTCGCGGGTGCCACCTTCTGCCACTGTTGAGCCCGGCACACGATGCTGGGTGAAACATAATAGGCTCAACCCCAGGTTTCCCCGCCCCTGGAGGCACGTACACGAGACACAGAGCATGCATGCGGCGTCACACATTGCTTTGTTCCAACGTTCTCTCCCTCCGACCACCCTTCCTGTCATATTGCAGCTCAGCATAGCCCAACGCAGGCAGCTGTCCGCCGTGCCGATCCTTTGGCACCTGCCCCACATGCCCCCCAGCAGGCTGTGGGGTGGTGTCCAGGAGACCAACTTCCGTTGCATCTCTTGGGATCCCGCCGGGTGTACGGCTCCTCCCGTTGAGCAGCAACACCAACAGCTCCTCCAGTTCCGTCAATGCTGATTTACCTGTGCACCTTTACACGATGCAACGGTGATGCTGCCCCAAACTCTGGTCTCAGAAGCCCACCCGTGTGTGCATGCGGTCACCCGTCACCCCGTGCTTGAGAGAGTAGTCACGCTACTGGCTTACACGATACTGGCTCTCTGCCTCGCTTTTTCGGATCATTGTAAAGTGGCTCTCCCCTTGTTTCCCATTTCCCCCCCCCCCCTTATTTGCAGAGTACTTTCTTGCGGACAAGCTGATGTGCAGAACGCTGCCTCTTCTCTCACCAGGGGCGGCGCTAGCAACTATACGTATAATGCGTATTACCTAGGGTACCCAGAGAGAATGTCACCCCCCTCGAGGGCCCAGGTTTGCTCATCCGGGTTTGGCGGCACAAACAACAGCCGTATATTTTTTTGCGCCCAGGCTGGCGCCTTCCCAGACTCAGCAGCCGATGCTGACGCCTTTCGAGCTCGTTGGGCTAGAGGAGCCCAGGGATCCCCCTCCGGCACCCTTTGTGAGAGCCTGCGAGGTGCTCCCTCCGTTCACCCATCATGACGTCCACCGTGTGATGCCGCGAAGTGCGGACAGACAAGATCACCAATACGGAATCAGAACGCCAGGCCGCAGGCCCAGCGTGCGAATCATGCGAAGTCCCGTCTGCCTGCCTTTGTTTTTGGGGTTGTGCAAACATGCAGGGCAGGAAACTGTGTGATGCCGGTCAGGCAGGGTAGACCACACCCGCAGCGTGTGCTGTGTGGTCTTTGCGGCCGACGAAGAACCTGATGGGTCTCTTCTACAGCCTTTTCTGGTTTAAACACGGTTTCCATTTGCTTGCGACACACAAACTAGGCACCAGGTCTTGTTTGGGCAGTCTGCGGTTCGGCAGAACCAACTGAAGCACACGCCAACCCCCCCCCAACCCCCTCGGCACGCATGCACATCAGCGTTTTGGGAACCCGCCACCTCCTACCCATCCACCCCCTCTGACCAACCGCAGGAGCGCCGCAGCAGAACACGCAACCCACCCACACCGACCCGAGTATGTCGGACTGCTGCCAGATCTGCTGTGACGACGAGGTGCAGGTGTGGGGCGTTTGGGAGTGCCTCCATTATGTGTGCGCCAGCTGTGCCCTCCGGGTGCGCAAAGCAGGCGCGTCGAAGGATGGCTCCCTCAATAAGGACAGCTGCATTATGTGCAAGGCACTCTCCAAAGTGCTCTATCTGACAAAACATCCGGACACCGTTGGCAACCGGAAGCCTGCTCTGAAATGCCCGGCATGGCCCAACGTGCTGTGCGACACCCCTGAAACGATCCGGCTCATTGAACACCTCAACGATGCGCCGTGCAAAATATGCGATGAGAGCGTCGCGGGGGATTTAGCAAGCCTCAACGCACACTACACCTCTTTGCATGGGAAGACCCTTTGTGGGATCTGCGTGGCGAACCGCCCGCAGGTGTTTCTTGCGGAGCACACCCTATACGGCACGGACGACCTGCGAAGGCATGAGAGTACGCAAGAGGACCATCCGGATGATGAGAGAAATTTTCTAGGGCACCCTCCCTGCAAGTTCTGCAACACATTGCACTATGATAATTCGGAGCTTTTCAAACACGTCTCGACGGAGCACTACAGCTGCAGCATCTGCGACGTGGCGTCCGAAACCACGCACCTCGTGGCGTTCCGCGACAGGCAGGCTCTTGCCGCACACCTCAGGAAGCAGCACCACTACTGCGAGGAATGCCACAACGATGCGTCTGTCGTGGCGCATCCCTGCAGCTTCTCCTTCCCGTCGCAGATGGACCTCCAGATCCACGTATCCACAGCACACAAGGCAAAGGGGGGCCGAGGGAAGCTGCAGTTCAACCCGACTGCCGCCGCCGCCACCACCGCCACCGGGAGGGCCGAGGCGGACGGGCTGTATGAATCGGACCCCAACGCGCCTGTGTCGGTGTCCACGGGGAAGAAGGTGTTTGGTATTTACTTCTGCCAGTCGCTTGCGGGGGCGAGGCCCAGGGTGGACAAGGTGTGGCTGATCGAGGACAAGCAGGACCGTGTCGGGGGGAAGGGTGCCGACGCGGCGCCGGCACAGCAAGGCAGGGGCAGGGGCAGGGGCAGGGGTGGTGCGCACGCCGACCCGGCTCCGGCAAACCCGGCGCAGGCTATCCGGGTGAAGAACGCCGCGCCGGCGTATGAGGTTGAGTTTGCTTCTGAGGATCTGCACATCGGGTTCGCCTGTGCGAAGGGCACGCCCGGGCTGCTCGTCGCAGTCAACCACGAGAGGTGCGACACGCACATCACAGAGCTGGTCTACAGTGAGGCGAGGTCGGGCGACACGGTGGAGCGGTCCATCAAATTCCCGCAGCTGAAGAAGCGGCTGCGCATTCCCTCGACGAAGAGCAGGAAGCGTGACGAGGACAAGCTGGCGAAGCTTCGGAGTCTTGCAGATGCCCAGGGGGTGGCGAACAACCTCGGCGAGGTTGGGGCGTCTTTCGCGCCTCCGGCAGTGCTGCCGGGGGGCGGGCAGCCCGTTAAGAAGCAGGCGTTCGCCCCGATGTCCGACGAGATTACCGAAGAGCTCGACACACTATTCTCGATTTACGGAGAGGAGGCGTTTGTGAAGGACGCGGATAACCCGATCTGGACCTACCGTGCCGAGGCGGAGTATCAGGGCAGGCCCACCGCGGTTTTGGTGAGGTTTTTCTACCCAGAGGCATTCCCCAGCATCCCGCCTGTTGTGGAGTTTGACACCGATGCGACCTGTGGCGCTGCCTCTAGCAGCGCGGTGCTGCCCCGGCATCTCCTCAACGGCTTGACGCAGGATGTGTTGGAGGGGTACTCTGTGGACGAGCCGCAGATTGTCTACCTCTGCCTCGACTGGGTGACGGAGAATATCGAGGAACAGCTGCAGATCCATTTGCAGTCGTTCTACGTCGCAACCCCTCAGGCTGGCCCGGAGGAGGCTGAGAGCGGTAGTAGCGGTGCGGCAGGGGTTCTGCAGGGCATTGAAATTTCGGAGGGCCCGCCCGTGACGGATAGGAAGTCGAAGTTCATCGCGCACTGTGCGAAGGTGTCGACAGAGGAGGATGCGCGGAAGGTTGTCGCGCACCTGAGGTCTATCAAGCGCATCGCTGTCGCGGCGCACCCCGCAATCTTTGCCTACCGCATCTCAGATGGGTCGCGGGTCAGGGAGGGGAGGGACGACGATGGGGAGAGCGGTGCTGCAGACAAGCTTCTCTTCTTCCTCCAGCGTGCCAACGTCCTGGATTACATCGTCGTTGTGACACGATACTACGGAGGAGTCCATCTGGGGCCGGACAGGTTCAAGCACATTCTCAATGTCGGGAAGGAGCTGCTGCAACAGCAAGGGGTCATCCCGGAGAAGAAGTAGCGCGCCGCAGCGCTTTTTCTGACGGTGATTTTTTATGAAAGAAAAAGGGGCCTCATCTGAGGCCATTTCGCGTGGGGAGGGGGGGCGGGGGCGTTGCGTTGCGCAAGTTGCCACCACTCCCCCCTCCCCTCCCCTGCACACATTGCGGTTTCGGAGCGTTTCGTTCTTCTTGCGTCAACGGGGGTGTGTGGGGAGTGGGGGGGGGGGGGGTGTGTGGAGCAGTCTCTGCCTGCTCAAGTGCGTTTCTACTGTGTCTGCTGCAACAGACATGCCAAAGGCATTCAATCTGTGGGTATGGGGTCGAGGTGGTGGTGGTGGTGGTGGGGTATTTGCCGTGTGCCTCCGTCGATAACGCCCCCACTCCTAGCCTTGCAGCGTGTTCGGCAAAATTTCGAGGCCCGTGTTTGACGACTTGCGGCAAGAGTCACAGGAGAGTGCACAGCTGGATATACAGCGTATGGTAACGGATATCGCTCGGTGAGACGTCAGCCGTTGGCTGCGAAAGCCAGCGAGGTCACGGCAGCATGTCAATCATGAAATATAGCAGCCACTGCCCGGTGGGCCGTGCGGCCACACTTGTCAAAGGAATCCAGCACACAAAGAGTGTTTTGTGGGAAGGGCGATGTGCGGTCTATGCTGTTGGAGTGTAAACCGCCTTCTGGGCACCTTTCGTGTTTGTCACTCGCATGTCCAGGCTTGGTGGTGGTGGTGGTGGTCACGACGCACAGTTTTTTTTTTGCATACACGTTAAGTGTTCTAAGAAACCAGACATAACCAGAAGACCAACATCATGTTCGTGCTAGCACTTTTCCCTTTTGTCATCACACCCGTGCGCCAAAACAGGTTAGGCCTTATATTTGGCTGCGTTCAACGAAAAAAGACACTTCTTTCCGGAGTTTAGCTAGCACGATTCAGTTGGGCGATTCATTTGTCTGGTTTGTTAGTTCGGCGTAGCCAACTGGGGAAACTTTCTGTGCCTTTAGCTGGATCGTGCGTCCCCACTCACACCACTTCATCAGACCGGGGAGTGGTGTACACAAAGAGTGGGGTCTGCGTTCCAACAAAACAACTTTCGGCAGTAATTGGTTTGTTGTCTCGTTTTGCTGTCACTTTACGATCCAGCGGGGGCACAGATAGTTTTTTGAGTTGTGCTAACAACGCAGGAAACTTTGCTATGCAGATCATGCAGGACACGCCACACCCGCAGCAGGCGTGTGGGGTGTTCTCGCGATCGACGAATACCCGCTGGTTCTTCTCTCCCCTTTCTGATTTGCAGACACAAAGTTTCCCGGTGCAGACGCATTGATCTGGTGGTTCTGCGCGTTCTGCCAACAAAAAAAATGCAAATGATGCTATGTGAATTTCTGATTGTGGGCCAACGACGTCAAACACTTCGCCAAAAAAAATTCCCTGACCAGTAGCGAAAAGCCCATTCCCTTTGTAGGCAGTGCGTGGGGGTGGGGTGGGGTGGTGGGGGGGGGGGGGCAGCGATAGTTTTTGAGTGTGTTGAAACCGCCACTCCCATAAAAATGGACATGGCGGGCGGGGTGCCTCCGGGCGGTGTGGTAATTTATTTGTTAGTTCGGCGTAGCCAACTGGGGAAACTTTCTGTGCCTTCAGCTGGATCGTGCGTCCCCCACTCACACCACTTCATCAGACCGGGGAGTGGTGTACACAAAGAGTGGGGTCTGCGTTCCAACAAAACAACTTTCGGCAGTAATTGGTTTGTTGTCTCGTTTTGCTGTGACTTTACGATCCAGCGGGGGCACAGATAGTTTTTTGTGTCCCTGTGTGGCCAGAGGCTGCTCCAACCCGCATCACCCCACCCCCCCACCCCCACCTGGCGCTGGTGGGCTAGCACAGCGTTTTCTCAGGAGTAGAACCAGGCTCTCGAAGCCCCCCGTCCCTGCCCCCCCCCCTTCCTCCCTCGCCGCCCCCCCACCCCCCTCCTTTTCAAGTGATGAACGTCCTAGCCCACCCCTGTGTGTGTGTGTGCCACACAGTAGAGGCAGCACTAGAGCTCGCCCGGTGCGTCCTACACTAAGCTAAAAAGATGAGCATGTGTATGGTGCAGATCACATCAAGGGCGAGTGATCGGTGTGTCTCCAGCGACCGAAGCAGAGCCTCCACTGTGTGTGTGTGGTGACCACGTCTTGTGTGGGGAGATCCTGCGCGGATCATAGCCCACCCCCGCCCATCCCTACTGTGTGTGTTGTGTCTGGTAAAACACACCCCGTGTGGTGGAAGCGATCAGAGCATATTATAGGGGGTCTAAACTGAGGCGATCCCTCACATTTAAGGAAAAAAAAAAGATTTCCGGGAAAAATCCGGGGGGTGGAAAACTGGCGGCGGCTGGGCAGCCTCGCAGATGAGAGTGGACTCATGCCCACAGACTGCGAGCAACTTACCCGACCGTTTTTCTGTCCAGTTTCTTTGTCAAACCCCGAGAAAACGCAGGCCGCGAAGGGACGGACGTTCACTACCGTGGCCTCCGGCGGCTGGGGGGCTCCGCCCCCCAGACCCCCCCTGTGCTGTATACCTGTCTTGTACCCAAACCTTTGAGGTTACATCAGAGAATGGAATGCAGACCATCAGACCCTCAGTAGCCTCAGGAGGACGCAGCCAGCTCATGCAGAATCTGTGCACCTGCAAGGAACAGATGTTCACTACCGTGGCCTCCGGCGGCTGGGGGGCTCCGCCCCCCAGACCCCCCCTGTGCTGTATCATCAGGGAATGGATGCAGCCCACCCTGTGTAGCCCCAGGAGGATGCAGCCGGCTCATGCAGAATCTGTACCCACGCAAGGAACAGTCCGGAATCTGTCCGCCCGGAAGGAACAGATGTTCACTACCGTGGCCTCCGGCGGCTGGGGGGCTCCGCCCCCCAGACCCCCCGTGGCATGTGCCTGTATGCATACAAGTCCTTGCGCGTCCGATCGGTCCCGAAATCCATTTTTTGGACTAACCTCCGGCACCCGAGGCTGGACCCGAGCACGGATCCCTGAGAGAGGAACCGGGAGGTGACCCATTCAGTACAAGACTCGCTTGCCGGGGGGTCCGTCAAAAAATCGGGGAACGCCTCACATTTAAGCCCAAATGAGCGTAGATTTCGCCCCTATAAAATGCCCTGGAAGCGATCAATGCAAAAAAAAAAAACAAACAACATCTGAAAGGAAGACTCGAGAGACTGCTGCTGTATTTTGCCAATGTGCTCGCTGGGGAGAGCGGGGGCGATGGGGGGTGGGGGGGGGGGGTGGCGGTGCTGCCATACATGAACCAAAATCAGAGCAACAGTCTTGCCATCAGAGCAGCACCCCCCCCCCCCCCCGTCAGATGCAATAACGCCATGTGTTGCAGCGCATTGTCCCCCCCCCCCCTTCCCCTATCAGTGGCAAACAATTATAGCGGGCGGAGGGGCGAAGGAAGGGCAGCCCTTTGCGATTTGCGATTTGCGCTTTGTGTTTTTTTTTGCTTCCGATGCGACTTCAGTGCCACTCACACCCGCACCGCCAGGCAGGAGTGGGTGGGTGGGTGGAGAAGGGTAGGGGAGGGGGTGTGGTTGTGCCTGAAGGGCTCCAACCAGGCTGGCAATGCCTCTGATCAAGCTAAATGAGCTGTCGCACCTGTCAGCTGCGCTGACCACAACCCTGAGGTGTGCGGATGTGCCATGTGTTGATCGGGTGTGGGTGTGGGTGTGGGTGTGGGGAGGCTATTCTTTGTGCGCTCAACAAAAAAATAGTCCGGAACTGTTCTCCCACAGTTGCTGGACAGGGTGTCTATAATAAAGGAGTACGATTTGTTTGTATACACACACTTCCTCTCTCCCTCTTGCTAGTCAACTAGTTGAATCACCTTTAGTGCGCCCTGGGGGGTCACGAGGAGGCTAGATCTCAGGAAGTATCGCGGGTGAGGATATTGACTTTGGGTGGGCAGGCTGCCCTCTTTACTCTTTTTGTGTGTTTTACCACCTAGCTAGCAGTGCTGCTGCTGCAATAGCGTAGCGTTGCGAAGAGAACTTGTTTTGTGCGTCACATATATCACACACTGCGTATGCAGGAGGTGCCGGGGAGCTACACGCGGAGACTGCCTCCTACCTCACGCAACAACCACGCTACAAAACAAGCTCTCTCTCCCCCCCTCTCTCGTATGCTTCAACTGTGAATATCCCCGGAACGAAGATACCCACACCCTCTGTTTCCCCTCCTCTCTCACTTCTCACTGATGCACATTCCATGATCCCTGCTGCCTTGCTATCAATGTCCCCCCGCCCCCCTCCGGCTCACCACACAGGAAGAAGTCCAGTTTTTTGACGAAGGTGGCTGGTGTGACGGGAAGCCACCTGACACGTCAGTCGGCCAAGCTGGAGGAGGCGGTGAAGGAGAGGAGGACTGGTCCTGCAGGGCGTGCAGAATCTCTGCGCTTACGTGCCGAGGCGGAGGCTGTGAAGGACCAGAAAGCCCGCCACGAAATTATCCGCGCATGGGCAAAGGAGCCGGGGGCCATCCTACCTGATATCTTCGCAACAGAGGAGGAGTTTATCGAGTACTACTTCGATGAGATGCATGCGCACAGAAGGGCTGAGGGCCGAGGCAATCGGGCACAGACTGTCGCCACGCTTTTGACTATGTATCAGGAGAGGGCAAGGACCATCCCGAAGATGCGTGAGATCGTGATCTAGGAAGGTGGGATGTGTGTGTGGTGACCACGTCTTGTGTGGGGAGATCCTGCGCGGATCATAGCCCACCCCCGCCCATCTGTGTGTGTGTGTGTTGTGGAATCCCCCCCCCCCCCCCGTTGTGGTCGGTTGGGTTCCAACGTGGCATGGGTCTTCCCCACCCCTACACCCGCCGCCCCATATATTTCTAGATGCAAAGAATATAGCAGAGTCTCTGGCAGCAGGGGTGGGGGGGGGGGTGAGGGGTTTTTGCCTGGCGGTAAGTCTTAGACATGCCGCAGGTTGTTGCCCCCTCCCCCCCCTCCCCACAACCTGAGGCTTCCCGAAGCGGAAGGAAAAGAAAAGAAACATGTCACGGGCAAGTCTGATCCTAAATCGGAGTAAGTATAAGAGATTCGGCCAAAATATATTTTTTCCTTTATTTTTTTCCTTTTGGTTCTGAGCCAAGTAACATGGACCAATAAAATTTCTGGAGAAAAAGAAATACCATGGCGTGAGCCACGGATTCGAACGATTCAAATAAAGCCATTTTCGGGAGGAAAAAAATGGGACCAAAAATGGGGGAAGTGGGGGCTGGGTGGGCCCGCCCCCACAGACCATGGCCTCCACCTGGCTTCCAGTGACTGCCTCCCGCGCGGCACTGGGTTCCTACCTGATGTCGGAGTGATCCACATCGAGTTCATCTTGGAAGGTACAGATGTTCACTACCGTGGCCTCCGGCGGCTGGGGGGCTCCGCCCCCCAGACCCCCCATGCAGACCAGCGGCGTGTGCTGGCTTGTCCTTATGCGACTGGGGTTCTTCGCTACCGTCAAGTTTTCGTCAAAGTTCGGCGATTTCCTCCAATACATACAGAGGAGGAAATGCACCAACACACTCGTCTGACTGCTTCTGCCCGCGCAACACTGGGTTCCGACCTGATGTCGGAGCGATCCACACCGAGTTCAGCTCGGAAGTTCACTACCGTGGCCTCCGGCGGCTGGGGGGCTCCGCCCCCCAGACCCCCTGTGGCTTGTGCTTGTCCTTATGCGACTGGGGGGTTCTTCGCTACCGCCAGGTTTTCGTCAAAGTTCCGCGATTTCCTCGGATGCATACATAGGCTGTGACGGGCGCTGTGAAAACAAAATGACCCCACCACGATCCGCACGGAGCTCAAAAATGCAAATAAAGGCGGAAAAACGGGGGGGGGGCGGGGAAAAAAGGAGAAGGAAAAAAAGCCGGAGTAAATTTTCAGGATTTTGGCCGAAAAACCCCGGTGTAAGGATCATACATGGTCACGGGCAGGCAGAGCGGGGTTGGAACAGATCCCGTTCTCCCAGGACGTCTCTGGCCCTCTAGTAGAAACGATGCGTGCCACGAACCACACAACCGCTGTGTGTGTGTGTGGCGTATCGTATCAAGTCTCAGTGGTTCGTCCCTCTGGCAGGGGGAGAGCCAACCAGCAACCAAGGAGGGGGCTGTTGACCACCAGACGGGGCGGAATCAGCGACCCCACCCACCCACCCACCCCCCCCCCCCCTAGGGCAGTGATAGAAAATACGTAAAAAACGTTTAACGTATTTGAACGTTCAACGTATTTTTAAAAAAATGCGTCGAAGTTGAACGTTTTTTTGGCTTTTGGGCGTTTTCACCCACTGGGTGCACTCTCCACATGAAACCCCCCCGAGCAGTAGGGGGTGGGCCCCCTGCACACACTAAAGGGGACACCGGTGGGATGGAGAGTGTCACGCGTGGCGAAAAGGCGGTGAAAAAGGGGTTCTGTAGTCCGAGAAGGGGCGGGACCCGGAAAGGGGTGGTTGGTACCCCCTCTTTTCAGGGTTGGCTAACTCCGGAAAAGCGGGGGTACCAACCCCCTCTCGACCTATCTCCCAGTTTTACCCCACTCGACCGGCTGGAGTCCGTCGTGTAGAGGAAGTGGATGGCCGAACGTGAGCTGGATTTAGACCGTCGTGAGACAGGGTGGTTTTACCCGACTGAGAGAGAACACCTCGAGCCGGCGTATGTCGACAGCAATATGGGGAACTCCCATTTCAGTCCCTGGTATCTACGTGTCCGAGCGGACAGTGCCGTGATGCTCCCACTGGATGGATTATGGCTGAACGCCTCTAAGCCAGAACCCAGTCTAGAGACATACGTGACTTGCCAGAACCCAGTGGGATATCCCGCATGGGAGAACCGTATGGGGTATCCCACCTGCAGGGGTTCACCTCAACTGCACCAGCCCGCTTCATGGAACAAAGGACAAGGGATGCTGTCGACTGCATCGCGAAGCAAGTCGCTGTAAAATCGTGCTCCAAGGACGTCTTCCGCACGGTTGTCGTTGGTGCCACCAACTCGCCCTTGCTCTGCTTGAGGAAAGGTGGGTTTGTGACTGGTGGCCCCTGCAGACGGTAGGCAATGTGAGAAACGTTCAAATACGCTGAACGTTCAACGTATTTGAACGTTCAACGTATTTTTAAAATCGGGATTCTGAAAAATACGCGTATTTTGCCTTCACTGCCCTAGGGGGGGTCAAATGGGGGTGACAAACACGATTTTTCAAAAAACCGGCGCAGAGGCCCCAAAGCCCCCGTAAACCCTCCAAACCCCCCCAGATCGGTCCGGAAACCCATCGAACCCCACTTTTCCACCATTCCGGGCACCTCAGGTGCCCGAATTGGGGTACCTAAATTTTGTGCCACCGTTTGGTAC
Organism: Rhynchopus euleeides; assembly: GCA_963210315.1. Lineage (NCBI taxonomy): Eukaryota > Euglenozoa > Diplonemea > Diplonemida > Diplonemidae > Rhynchopus > Rhynchopus euleeides. Next base: position 464,802 of record OY723318.1, on the reverse strand, counting down.
CGTACAGTGCCACTGTGTGGGAGGTTGGAAAAGAAAATGCCCCAACACACCACATCTGAGGGTTGCAATGCATGTTGCTTGCCAACCACGTCATCCGGTGGGTGTCAGGCGCTATGTAGGTGGCATTAGCCAGGTCTTCGATGTGTTCTGGCTTGTATATATACCTCCCTGCCTGCGGCACAGGCACTGCCTTTGTCCCCCACACCAGCCACAGAGAGCGTATTGTACTCGGTCCACGGTTGCTGATTCATTGTGATGCGTTGTATCCTCGAGTGAACGTCACACACTAGTGGCACCACCACCCGCCATCCGAGAGCTGTATTGACTTTGCGCGCTTCCGTTGTATTCACCTCGCCACGCATATTGCACCGTTCAGTACCAGTGCTCTTGGGCCAGGCAAAGTAGACCGCAGCAACTACCAATTCTGGCACAATGGGTACCACGACAGCGCACTTCATGTGTTCCCGGAATGTACAGCTCGTGTTGCAACAGTCGTTGTCAACACATCCCGGTTGTGGAGCACTGCTGCACAGGAATCACACGACCATCTGGACTGTTCCGTACCTACAGGCAGCCTCCCGGTGCATGGTGGCAGGGAGGTATATATACAAGTCAGAACACATCGAAGACCTGGCTAATGCCACCTACATAGCGCCTGACACCCACCGGATGACGTGGTTGGCAAGCAACATGCATTGCAACCCTCAGATGTGGTGTGTTGGGGCATTTTCTTTTCCAACCTCCCACACAGTGGCACTGTACGGTACCAAACGGTGGCACAAAATTTAGGTACCCCAATTCGGGCACCTGAGGTGCCCGGAATGGTGGAAAAGTGGGGTTCGATGGGTTTCCGGACCGATCTGGGGGGGTTTGGAGGGTTTACGGGGGCTTTGGGGCCTCTGCGCCGGTTTTTTGAAAAATCGTGTTTGTCCACGTAAAAGGGTGGCATTTGACCCCCCCTACCCCCCCCCCCCCTCTCCTCCCCTTGGCTTTCGCGCACACAACACAACACAACAGGCCCCGAAACCTTGTTATGTTCGAGTGCACAGGCTGCGAACCCAGGCAGTGAACCCCGACACCACCTCCTCTGTACACAGGCTACACACGCCCGGTGCGGCTGGGCGGGAGAGGGGGGGTGGTGGGTGCGGTGCGGACCACCCCCACCCCACCCCACCCCCACACAGGATGGAGGAGGTGTTCGAGGGGGTGCGTTCGACCTTCGCCTACAACACGACCCTGCATGCTTCCAATTCGGTGGGTGTTGGGGCGGCGCTGCATGCTGTCGTAACTGCAGTCGACTGGGGTGACCCGTGGCTGGCCCACGTGCTTGGGTTCCACACCTGCGTGTGGGTAGCCTGTTTCCTGCTGTGGCGATCACGCCCTCATCTGCTGGTGGTGTCAACGCTGGTGCTGGCGCTGTTTGTCCACAGCCAGCCATTTATCAACACCTACGCCACGAAGAGCTGGCGGGCCTTCTCCGGGCGGAACTACTTCGAGCCCAACGAGGTTCTCCTGAAGATTGTGTGGGCGGTCCCCCTCGTCCTCACGATGTTCACCCTTCTCGTCCTCTTCTTTGTGGACTGCGTGATGAACGCGCGCAAGCGGTACCCACGTGTCCACAGATTCCGACAACCTGCAGCCCAGGTCAAGCTGAAATAAGCTGGGGATGGGGTGGGGCCCCTCAGGAGGGGGCGTGGTGGTGGCGCACCGAAATAACCCGACTATTCCCCCCGGATCTAGACTCCGATATCCTCCGCCCTCCGCCAGATCTCAGCATTTCGCAAATGGGTGGGTGGGTGGGGGGGGCTGGGCTGGGTTGGCTTGGGTTGGGTTCGGTTGCTATGCAAGATGTCGCGAAGAGAGGTGGTGGGGTGGGGTGGGGGGGTGGGGGAGGTGGGTTGCAGCCTGCCGTGAGGTTCACCGCCCGGAGCTCGGAGCTCGGGGATCGCATCCTGGCCCCCCAAAACCGCGGCTTCTCGTTGCATTTCCGCCTGACAATCTGTGGTGTAGGAAATACGTTATGGCCGGAAAAAAAACCCGTTTGTAGCCAGCGTGTTTTTTTCTGGGGGCTGAAAAATATCGATGATTTCCACGAAGAGGCAACTGCAGCGTGTTATAGAACGCACGCCTCCCTCGATAAGAACAGCAAGCGGGGAAAAGAAGACCCCCTGCGTGTGGCAATGGGAATGCCCCACAGCGAGATAAAAAAAACCACGCACACGCAAAGGATGGATCGCTCTCCCACCCCCACCTCCACCTCTCTCCTCCCCTCCCTCCCCATCGTCGGGTCGTGCTGCTGGAAACCCCAAACGTGACATCGCCCACCACCTAGCCACCTCGCCATCACTACCACCACCAGCACCACGACAGGCCCGCTTCCCACAGCTTACAACCCACCCACAAGATGCCTTCCATGCGCGACATGAGCCAGGCTTGCATGCTGTCGGCCCTCATCTGCGAGGACTGCGGTGTCGAGAAGAGCGGTGACAACCTGCGCGCCGCCTGCGCCGCCGCCGGCATGGAGGTGAAGACGAGCACGTCCACCGCGCTCGCCAACGTGCTGTCCAACATGGAGCTGTCGGACCTTCTCGGCAACCTGTCGTTCGGTGGTGGTGGTGGCGCCCCGGCTGCGGCCGCGGCCGCCCCTGCAGGTGCCACGGCGGACGCCCCCGCCGCGGCTGCCCCTGCCCCTGTCGAGGAGTCTGACGAGGACATGGGTGACTTCGGCCTGTTCGACTAAGCCTAGCGGCTGTCTGCCGGTGCCTGAGTGACTGAGTTGGCCTGCCCACGAGGTCAGGCCCGGTGAGAAGAAATCGTTTTTGCTTTTCTTTTACCGCAAAAAACAAACAGGCTTTCCCCCTGCCACCGCGGCGGCAAAAAAAAAAGGGATATGTAGATTCGCCGGGGCAGCGCCAGACTTGTGGCGCACAGAGACATCACGTCCCCCATATCCTGGATTTTTTCCCCTTGCCGACCCCCTCGCTGTGCACAATGGCGTGCTGCCGCTGGGGCGAACAGCAGCAGAAGGCAATCCGACATCAAACGGCAGACGGGGAGGGGTGGGGTGGAGGGGGAGCTTCGGAGATATCGATCAACGAGAGCGAGAAGAACGATCTTGGTGCTGGGTACCCCCCACCCCATCCACCCCTCCGAGTTTTACCGTCTCTGCGCCCAGGCAGCAGGCCCTCTTTCAAAAACAGCACCCCCCATCCCGTGACATTTGGTTGAGGCGTGCGCCTCAGCACCTCCACAGGACTTGTTTGTTTTTTACTAGTTACGAGAGACGAAGCGGAGCGAAGGATTAGCACCTTCATGCCACTTCCTCAACACAGCCTTGAGACAGCAAGTTTGGCGCTCAACAAAAAGTAGTCCAGAACTGTTCTCCCACAGTTGCTGGACAGTGTGTCTATAATAAATCGAAAAGGAGTACGATTTCCTAGAGTATAGAGGCAGGTTTCACGTCGTGGTTTATGTATTTTTTACCCCAACAGGGAACCTGTCCGGATTTGGCGCACAAACAACAGCCTTATCTTTTTTCACCCACCTCCCCCTCCTCCCCCTCCCCGACACACAGCCCCAGGGGTAACATACACAGATCGCCACAGTGGGTGGTTGTGGTTGCAGGCCTCCCTGCCCAGTACATGTGTTGCAGGGTCCCCTGCAAGCCTTCGGATGTCTGAGCCCAGCCACGAGACCGCTGCGTCAGACGAGACAGCCGCAGCCCCCTCCGACACCTCCGGTGCCGACACCCCCTCCCCCGGGCAGGCCGCAGCGCAGGAGACAGGGCAGGAAGACAAGCAGGAGGAGGGAGGCTCCCCTGCAGGGGGATGGTCTGGCCTGAACGGTGATCCCAGCTCGGATGCGGACGGAGCGCCACCGAGCTTCGGCGAAGATGATGCAGAGTGCGATGCGCTGGGGCGGGATCTGAAGCGGCTTGTCGATGCTGTTTACAAAGGGGATCTCGAATATGTTCAGTCAGCCTTTGCGGGCGCCGACGAAAGCACGCGGGTTGCGCTGACCACAACCGATATTGCAAAAAGCTCGGTGAAGGGGGCGCTGCTGCACCACGCGATATGCGGGCACCGCAAGCGCATCATCGCATTCCTTTTCGACAAGACGGATTCGATCGACGTGCGCCGCTCCGCCCTCTTCCTCTGCACGCGATACTGCAAATACGACATCGCCCTCTATCTGGTTGCCAGGCTCGGCGGGGAGGCGAACTACCAAAGAGAGTCTGACGGCAACTCTGTCCTGCACTGCGTCTGCTCCAAGGCGAAGCCCCCCATCGCCTTCCTCGCAGAGCTCTGCAAGCTGAAGATGCTGAAGGTCAACCAGCGCAACCACGCCGGCATGGCCCCGGTCCACCTCCTCGCAGCCAACTCCACCGGGGTCGAGGGGAAGGACGCGTGCACCATCCTCAAGGCAAAGGGCGCGCTGCTGGACCTTGCCTTCACACAGGGCGGCACGTCGCTGACACCGCTGCAGATGACCCGCAACTCCTACCTGAGGGAGACGCTGAACCTGGGTTCGAAAGAGAGGAGGCGCGGCAACCCGCTGTCGCTGCTGTCGGACGCAGAGGTGGCGGAGCTGGACAGCCTGCCCGTGTCGCGGCTGCCGAAGCTGAAGGCCATCGAGGTGGGCCCCCTGGGCAAGCCTGCGCCGCTCCACGACACGGCGGAGCCGAGGAGCTTTGTGAAGAAGAAGCGCATCAGGGGGGACGAGGAGGCGGAGCTGGTCAACCGCCTCTACAGCGTCGCGCGTGCCAAGCAGGAGGAGCTGTCGGGGTCACTGGCGAAGCGCTTCCTCGAGTCTTCGGAGAGGAGGTCGAAGCGGCTGTCGCCGTCTGAGCAGGACGAGAGTGTGGAGAGGCTGTTCGGCAGCCACCGGGATGATGGGGAGCGGACGATGGCATTGTATTCAAAGTACGTCGTGCCTGCCGATTCGCGCACCCTGCCTCGTGACTGCATCCAGGACAGCGTGACGCGGCTGTACAACACGTCTCTAGAGAGGTCGAAGGACAAACAGGATGCGCTGCTCTCGAAGTACCTCCCCACCTCGCACGTCCACGTGAGGTGTGGCGGGCGGAAGCTCTCCCCCGATGAGTCCCTTGCGGCGAACAAGCGGCTTTACAGCGATGCCGTGGACAAGCAGAAGTCCACCTTGACGAAGCTGAAGCAGAACTACCTCACAAGTGACAGGCCTGTTACCACGATGTCCAACGCGCAGTGGAAGGTGACGAGCGAGCGGCTGCATGCACGGGGCTGATGTGTTGTGGCTAGCTAGGAGGAGGAGGAGGGGGGGGGAGAGAGAGAGCGAGGGCCTTTGCACCCTAAAGTGCAAGGGAAACAGATGGGGAATAAAATCGACCCCCCCGCCCCCCCCAACACCCACACACACACACACAGGGTGGGCTATGATCCGCGCAGGATCTCCCCACACAAAACGTGGTCACCACACACACACACACACCCCTTCCTTTTATTTCCATTTCACACCTGGCACAGCAGTGCGAAAAGAAACAGCCCCACCCACCCCTGTCCCCCCATCCCCACCCCCCCCACCCCATGTGCACCCTTTGCATTGTAGAATGGGGCGGCATGCTTTCCAGCTGCCTCCCCGTCTGTGAGTAACGCCCCATGACCTACACCCCACTCTCTCCCCCGTATTCGCCAGCCTGTTGGTGTGCCTTCGGTACGCCTCTGCGGGGGGCCTATCGGCGCTTCGCGTTAAACTGCAGAAATAGTGTGTGTGGGTGTGTGTGTCCCTCTCTTTGAACTACTTGACAGCGTACTGTTGTCAGACGTGCTGCTCATGTCAGCGAAAGCAAAACGGCACTCGTGTTATTGTGTGGGTGTGTGTATATCACATCAAGAGCAAGTGCTCGGTGTGCGTCTACACGAATATTAGCTACACGGTGGACTCCAGCGGCCCTAGCGGGAGTCTGGGAGCGGGAGTCTGAGAGGGTGTCAAAGACTCCCGCTAGGGGGAGTCTGACTCCCCCTAGCGGGAGTCTTTTCACCTATTTTCATCCATTTTTCCCATGATATAGTTACAGTCTACTGGCGTGGGGGGTAAAATCATGCGGGGGGAAGGTGGAAGAGGGATGGGGAGGGGCTTGTTTTGCTTCTGTCAGTTTCCCCGGACTCTGGACTACCTACCTATCCTCCTGGTAGCGGCTGCACCTGCGGAGGTGAGCGGTTAGAATTTGAGGTGTCAAAGTGCGGCCGTCGCCTGTCGTAGTTGTGTTACACCTTGGGCAAGACAAACCATCCTGCAGGCTTTCCTCATCTTCTTCGTCAGAACTGTCATCCCCCTCCTGCTGTGCGCGTTGGTCAAGCGTGCTCAAAGTCGCCTCGGATGACACGAATGGTGTGAAAGTCGCCCCCAGCGGGATTGGCATTTTGCACAAGCAGAGCGATAATTTGCGGTGTCCTTCGGGGAACCGGAACAGGAAGTAGGGCGCGCTGCTGGGTTCAACGAAGTCCTGTGTGTTGCAGTGCACAAACCCCTTCTGCAGCTGTGTCAACTGTGTGCAAAGAACATACACAGCCAATCTATGAGCGTGTCGGGTGTGCAGACACGGACACAGAATGACTTCTCTATACCCGAGGATCCCGTCCTGCGACAGGTGCGCAACCTTCCAAGGCATGCCCGATTCGCGCCGCTTCTCTTCTGCCATTGCAAGATCTCTCTCGTAAGTTGCGGAGCTGGCGATTGTAACGGCATCTTTCTTGCGATGTCCGTTCTCTGCTTCTTCAAATTCGTCGTTGTTCTGCAGAGGCACTGCATCTTCTGGAGCCCACCAATGATGGAGACTGTGTACGTAGGCATTGCGCGTTGATCCCTTTTCGGCATGCTCCATCAACCAGTGAAATATATGCCCTGAGATCCGAGCACGCAAGAAGGGAATCCGGGCTGACTCATCCTTGCATCCCCAGAAGCGCCAGGGGATGTCTGCATACCGGAAATGCATGAGGTCTGCAAGGGAGACAAAGAGGTAGCGGAACAAGCCCTTGTAGGTGGTGTCCTGTGACATGGCAAGCACGACCTTCCGGAACTGAGCACCTGTCCCATTCTGCGACACATTCAGTGCAAGGTTTGTACAGGTCTTGTCGAATATTTTTTTTGTTGTCTCATCCAGTACCCTGATCAGCCGCATGGCGAGCCCCTTGCAGTCATGGAGTGCTGGGGTGACGTAGCGGGCATTGGGAAGCACACCTGCCAAGAGGGAGGGGTAGCCAGCCTCTTTCATCTCAGAGAGAGTCAGGTGCGGGTATCGATGCACCTGTTGATACCAGCGTTCTTCTGGGATGTCGCACAGTGAGCATCGGTGCCCTCGCCCCCCGCATCGCCTCATTGTTGCCCACTGCTCAGCATGGTCGGCGGTTATTCTTGCTATGGACACACTCGCGACATGCACCCCTCGGAAGATTTTCGCTTTGTGCAGCCTCATGATCTGTTGCAGCAACGCGTGATTTTGGAACAGCTTGTGATCACCTTTCGGAAGGTCTGAGAAAGTAATACCCGGCGCAGTCATCGTGTTTTCGGGATTGATGACCCCGAGAGACAGACGGACACGTGCGTTATCGGAACGTAATGAATTACGTGGCGTGTATCCGTCCGTGTACATGACGCCGAGAAGTGGCACGCTACACTGCATTGTCGATGATTCTCCCGCCTCTTCTTCGAGGAACTCAAATGCCCCGAGCAAACCACGGGAAAGGCGCCATTCAACACGTTCGCAGGCAGGCTTCTCCATTTCGCGGAGTCGCTTTCGTGACACACCCAGGTTCTCACCAACACGCTCCTTATGAAGCTGGTTGACCTTGGCGAGTGTCCGTTGAGACATCCGAAGGGCATGCCGGTTGGCAGCAAGAGTCTCCCCGACACTCTTCGCTTCATTTGCATTCGACATGGTTCGATGGCATGGGTCTTGAAAACACGGTTTGCCCCCCGGGCGGGATCCCGGGCGGGCCCGGCCGGGTTCCGGGAAATTCCGGGATTCCCGGGATTCCCGGGATTTCCCGGCCGGGAATCCCGGGATCCCGGCCGGGAAATCCCGGGATGACCCCGGGGTATCCCGGGGTCATCCCGGGACCCCCCCGGGGTCAGGTGTAGGTGGGTGGTAAGATGACTTGAGAGTTTTGCACATTGCACATTGCACGCTGCCGTTGCCCCCTTCCCCTTTGCGATCCACCCGATGTCATTAGTTTTTGCTGGACCCGACTATTTCACCTCACATATACCGCACGTGACTTGGACCCCACAACCCCGCCCCGCCCCCCCCCCCCCCCACGTAACTGCGCCGCATACACACACCCGGCAGAGAAACCTTCCACAACAGCAAACATGCACCGTACTCTTTTGTTACTCCTCATTTTTTTTTAAGCACACTCGTGTGAGCGGAAAGCGCCCCACCACAGCTGCAACCAAACGTGCTCTATACACTAACCCCACCCTTCATCAGGCTCAGGGTGTGATCAGTTCAGGGTTTTGTGTGTAGAAGCGTCAACGCAACAAACAAAAGGAAATTCATCAGAGCGGTTGTAGCTGTGAAGTGATAGGGCGCTTTTCCTTCCTGCTCGTTGGTGATGCAGCACCAGGGCAGAAAGGAGGGAAGAGGGCGAGGGATGATGCGGATGACGGCGACAGCGATGGCGACGGCGGCAAGAGCCGCAAGCAACCTCGCCGAGGCAAGGCGGAGGTAGCGGCCCCGGAACCGGACCCCACCACTGACAACGACGACGACGACGACGACGACATCGACGACGCCATTGAGGCGGTGCTGAAGGAGGTGAAGCGGAAGAGGCAGCCGCTGATCGATTTGGCCGTCGCTGAAGGGGTCCTCACAGAGAATGAGAAAGCCCCCCTCATGCCGAAGATCGCCCGCCTGATTGCTCTCGGACGGAAGAAGAAGGAGCTCGCCGCCAGCGCAGTGGCCTTGCGCACGCCGACGGGGAAGTTGCGCCGCCCGGCAAAGGCCGCCCTCGCCGAGAGCCTCAGCAGCCAAGCTGACCTGACCCCCCCGAAGCTGCAGCCTGCCCAGTCTTTGTCGACCCGCTTCTCCGAGTTCAAGTGGCTTTCAGTCAAGACGAAAGCGGAGGCCACGACCGACGGGTACAGGTTCGCGAAGGCCACGGCGAGATGCTGCGACGAGCAGGAGGTGCCCGTGTGTGCTCCGTGCAAGTGGGCGTTTGCACCCGGCGTCGACAGGCACGACCTCACGAGCCACGTGGGTACGAAGGGCCACGGTCGCAATGCAACGACCCCAGTCGACGCCTCAACGCCAAACCGTGACGCATCCACACCAGCAGCCGACCGATCCACACCAGCAGCCGACCGATCCACACCTTCGAGCAACCGACCCGCACCAGCAAACTCCAACGTCCGGGAAACGCTGCTGGAGGTGTGCACGATGGCAGGGCTCTCGTTTCGTGGCGCGACGCAGGTCTTCCGTGCCGTCTCTGGGCTCACCATCCCAGAATACGTCAACATGCAGAAGGTCTGGCAGAGGAGCGGGGCGACCGTCTACGACAACCACCTCGACACGATTGCCGATATGCTCGCAGGACAAGATCTGAGCATCGTCCACGACTGTGGTTCGACGATCCAGGGTCAGAATGTCGTGTTGTTCATTGCACAGACCGCTACAACGTCCGTTGCGCTGCCGCTACAGTATTCGGATGTCCCGTTTACAGGTCTTACGGTGCGCACCGCGCTGGAGGAATCTCTCGCTGCTGTCGGTGTGGGGATTGAACAGGTGAGGGTCGTGCGCAGCGATCGTGGTGGGTCGAACGTGAAGATGTCGCGCGACCTAGCAGGAGAGGCTCACATCCCGTACGTATCCTGCCTGGCTCACCTGCTGAACAACACCCTTTCCGATGTTCGTCGGATGATGAAGGCCGCCGAGGACCCCCTGCTCGACTTCTTCCACCTCACGAACTACGTGTTTGGTGACGCGAAAAAGCAGAACAAGTGGCGGGACCACCAAAGAAGTGTGCAGAGCGACCCCCAGACACACACGGCGGGTGTCCTATTGGCGAAGCTGCGGAAGCAGTCGGCATCGACGACAACGCGGGAACAGGACAAACTTCTGGACAAGATGAAGGGCCTCTGCAAGGCCGCGGTGACCGAGGCGCACAAGGATGCGATTGCCAACGCAAAGACGTTTGGGGAGCTTTGCAGCTTGATGTCTGCAGCACACGCCGACATGAAGAGCACTCTGCAGGAGGCGGTGGCCATCAAACGTGCACCCCGGATCTACGACACACGCTTCGTCAGCATGCTCGACTGCGCGGAGCACTTTGAAGAGCGTGTCGCCATGCTGTACTCGTACATGGCTACCGGGATTGGCAATGCCTACACTCCCCCCACGTTCGAGAAGCTTGCTGTGCTGCTGAAGACCGTCGGTTCTGAGGCGCTTCAGGACATGCTGACGGAGTTCGTCCGTGCCGCGGCGCCGGTAAGAGCCGCTTTGTCGCGGTACAGCAACGCGCAGGCACCCGGGACGGTTGGATCGGCGACGATCTACGCGGAGGTGGAGGAGCTGATCGACATCCTCCAGAGGGCGAGCACGGGGGATGGACTCGCAGCCCGCGTGTCCAAGACCTTCTACAACGGTCTGCAGAGCCGGTGGCGCGAATCCTCGGAAACGGGCCGGGGGTTCTACCTCTCTGTGCGCCAGCTGACTCCGGAGGGGTACGAGACCCTGGAGATGCTGGATGACCTGCTGCCACGCGAAGACCTCGGCAAGCACATCGGCTTCGACGTCACCGCGCCCATGTACCAGGCGTACACTTCGGCAGTGTCGGAGCACGAGGTCGGCTCAGAGAGGGTATTCTGGAAACGCCAGCTTACCAACGAGACGCTCAAGCCTCTTGCTGAGCGTGTGTTGTTTCTCCTCACCTTGCCCCCTTCCTGCACAGCACCTGACAGCGCACTCTCTGTCATGATGCAAGCCATCCCCGTGTGCCGGAGTGCTATGTCCCGCGACTCCCACGCAAAGCTCTCGCTCTTGGCCATCAATCAAGATGTGCGAGGTGCGTACGGCAAGGAGTGTGGCTTCCGGCGGACATTCCCGTCACTCCGTGTGAATGACGCTGAGAGTGACGATGAGGAGTGATTTGTCCGGCACAGTGTGTGCGTCCGTGTGTGTGTATATCGTATTCCTTGCTGTCTGTGTCTGACGTCTTGTTCTGCAGCTGTGAGACGTCGTATGATGCTGATTGCCCTCCGATGCCATCAGCTGCTTTGGAGTCACGAGGGTATTGTGGCTCCCTTCGGAGGTTGTTGTTGCAGTGCATGTACTGCTTTTGTGTTTGTAGTTTGCCGGATCAGAAAGTCAGGAGAAGCGAATCGCGCGGCGCCCCAGCCCCAGACCCCAGCCCCTGCCACTTGCCACTTGTGTGCTGCCTTCGTGTGTGCGCCTGTGCCTCCCTGTTCTGCATTTGGTTGCCCTCGCGGGTATCACGATACAGAGCAGTCCACCCCCTCCCCCCCCCAAAAATCGTTCGCATCATCTTGGCGCCCATTCCTTCCACTTTCTGTGGATGTGTTTGGTATTTCCGAACGGAATTTTCCAGCGTCAAGACTGATACCTCGCCGTTTTCGAGTCAGTCACTTCCACCGCCGCTGCGATTTGCGTACCGGTAGTTGTGCAGAAATGCTAACATTTAATTTGCTCTGTGGAACCTGGACTGCACCTTCTGGGATGTGAGTCTGTAGATAGTTGGACAGTTGCAGTACCCATCTGTTAGAAAGCTGAAAGGAACCTTGTCGGGCGATCAAGGACGACTGAGGGTTCAGTTTGAGTTTAATGTGGTCCAAGGGTACAACAGACATCACTGCTTGCAGATCCCTCTTGCTTGTCCCTCTGGTAACTTCCAACGGCTCAAACTCCTCGACTTCCTTGGGTGGGCATTTGCCATACCTGACGTAAAACAGTGATGCTTCGTGCTAGTGGTGAACCTGACGTTAGTAAAGGAAGGGTGCTGCGGCTGTCCACGAGGGGCTCTGATGCCTCCTCACGGTGCCTGGTTGGTCGGTTCAGGTGAAACAGAGCAAATTTAGTGTTAGGGGGATGCCTCTGGTCAAGGCCTTTTCACAAAAATTGACCCACGGCGCCGAGTTGGGCCGTTGGTTCCTGGTTGTAGCTCGGTCTACGCCAGGTTCCACACCCCGTCATCGCAAAACGTACGCATACACAGAGGCAAAACACAACAGCCTCTGTGGTACGGGAGCATGGCGGGAGGAAATTTTGCCTTTTGGTCAAATAGGCACCCTTTTGTAATCACTTGACCCGCAGGGTGGCTGAGTCTTATCAGACAGGCCGACCTACATGTTGATCAGTGGAACCACACAACCTGTTCAACCTGCCCCCGGGGTGGCTGAGTCCACCCCTGCCGTAGCGTAAGATAAGCCTACGTCGACCCTCGTCGTCCTCTTCGTCGTCCTAGGACTGTGGAGTTCAGCAACCAGGAGGATGCGGAACTGCTGTGAGCTGCACACTCTCTTGACACACCTGCACGTATCTGCGTTACACTCGTGGTAACCCCGAACCCTGTATTTATACAGGAGACTTCCATCTGGGACAGTTTCTGTTCCAGATGAGCTTTGACAGTGGTAGCCATCTTTGCTATGGAGCCATCGTCATTGCTATCGTCGTCACTCGGACCCATGAGCAGTGGATACAATTGGTGTGGAAGGAGAGGGTGCGGTTCTGGATCAGCAGGTCTGAATCTGAAACTGGGGACTGAAAGCCATAGGTCTGAGATGACCTCGGTCCAAGCGACCTGAGACTGAGAACCCCCGGGATTCCCGGCCGGACCCCGGCCGGACCCGGCCGGGATTTCCCCGGGATCCCGGCCGGGATTTCAAAATCCCGGTCCCGGGCCCGGAATTTCCGGGCCCGGCCGGGGTTTCCCGGGATCCTGCCGGGGGGCAAACCGTGCTGAAAATACCCCCTGTGACACCTGTGAGAGCGAGTGTGAGTGGAGCCGAATAAGGTTGCAACACACACACCACGTCAGATGTAGCCAAGCGAAAAAACTGTCGATGTTTTGGAGTGTGGGGTTTGTGGCTTCCATGACAGTCTGATCATTCAACTTCCGCAGGCTGATGCACAGCCAGCTTCCCTCAGAGGGTGTCCATGTCGTCCTCCTCCACTGTGATGGCCTGCGGGATGCTCGGAGGGGCTTCTTCCTCTGTGTCGGGGACCTCAGGCTGTGCGAGGTCGATCCCCAGCAGGTCCTTGTACCTCCCCACGGTGGAGGTGTTGGCCTGGCCTGAGCCGGTCACCGTGGCGCGGGGCTGTTCCAAAGGAACGGTGACCTTCCACAGGGCCAACTGCCCCTCCACCTGCTCGCAGGTGATGGGCTCGCCATCGGCAGGGCTCCTGGGGAGGAAATAGGTGGCGGTGTATGTGCCGCTGGGGATTGTCGAACCCTCGTGGACCACGCGAAGACACGTCAGCGACACCTGCAGGCCTGTCACTGAAAACTCAACCCGGGTCAACAGCCCCTCGAGCATCACCACATGCACGTTGGCTGCCCCAGGCAACGGGGTGACCACCGGGAAGTGCTGCATCACATTCTTCGTCGTAGTATCCTCCTCCTGCTGCACGGCAGTGTACACGTTGTTCATCTCGACCTCCTTGTAGGCCGGGGCAAGCGCAGCAAGGACCCGCTGGTACAGCGGATTCTTCTTGTGGCCCTCCTCCGCCCAAGCCAAGGGCATCTTTGGCTTGAGGGTGACACCCACCAACTTGGTGTCTTGCACCTTCCCGCGCTTCACCTCAACCCTGTAGGTGGCGGGGAGGGTGCCGTCCTTCTGCATCATCTCGACCTCCCTCACAGCGAGCTTGTCCATGTCAGGGAATACGGCGGTGATGGCGTTGGCCACCTGGGGGCTGTGCTTGTTGATCTCCTTGCCGGTCAACACCGTTGCTAGGAGCCTTCTAATGGATCCCAGTGTCAGCACACTTCCCCCTTTTTTAACGAGGAAGGCCGTGCAAAAATCAGCCACAATGTTCGTCGCCTCCGCAGCCTCGGGACTCTCTGCGCTCTTCTTCTTCTTACTCGACTTCGCCGCCGGCTTCGCTGCCACCTTCACTGCCGGCTTCGTTGTCGTCTTCCCCATTTTTGTGAATCAGGTCTGCGAGCTGGGATGGGTGGAAACGTCCGTTTGGTGTGTGTGTGTGTGGCTGTACTTCAGTGACGAGTGCCACATTGCATAGGTATCATGGGAAAAATGAGTGAAAATAGGTGAAAAGACTCCCGCTAGGGGGAGTCAGACTCCCGCTAGCGGGAGTTGGACTCCCCCTAGTTGAGACTCCCGAAAAGGGTTACCCTACCCCCGCTGGAGTCCACCGTGTATATATTACCGGGAAATATAGGGACTATATTTCCCCGAGGGGCCTGTCCAGCCCCGAGGTGGTTGATTTCCCGAGCGAAGCGAGGGAAATCAAAAATCCGAGGGGCTGGACAGGCCCCGAGGGGAAATATTCCCTATATTTACCGGTAATTTGTGATTTTATTCCCGGTAATATAGACCGAGGTCAAAATTGTGAGGAGCAACTTGGAGGCCTGTTGGGAGAGGGAAGGGTGTGTGGGTGAGGTGTCTCCCGATACTTTGCACCCCCAATCCTGCGACGCTGGGGCTACAGATGCTGATCATTTACCCTGGAGCTTCTCCTGGCAGATCCCTGGGGCCTCGGGCACTGCATTCTCGAGTATGTTGAGCAGACTGTGTGAGGCATCTTGTCTGTGTGCTCCTGACAACAAAAGTTGTCCTCGGTGGGCTTCTGTGCCCTGATTCTCGAGTGTGTCATGAAGTTGGGTGATATCTTCTGATGTGTGGGCCATGAGGGTACTTCCTCGTGCATTTCCTGACTGAGCACCGCCAGGAAATGGACGTTCTGCCCTTCTTGCAGCCTTCCCCGCCCACAACAGCCACAGCTCACGATCTAGGCGACATTCCTGTGACAGGAAGGCCTGTTTGGTCAGAAACCAGCCATTTTTCGGTTTTTGGGGCCGAAAATGCAAAATTTTTCAAATTTTTGGAATTTTTTGGCATTTTTTTGGGTGAAAATTTTGGGTGAAAATTTTCACTTTTTGGCCGGGAAAAATTTACTATATTTTCCCGGCGATTTTTAGCAGGGATTTCAGCCATTTACTATATTTTCCCGCTGAAAATCACTATATTTCCCGCCCAATATAGAAAATTTCCCGCTCCCTGCAAAATTTAGCTGAAAACCAGCCGGGAAAAAAAATTTCCAGCCCGGTAATAATATGACTGTACCATCCCGGCTCCTCACAATTTTGGCTGAGGTTCTATATTACCGGGAATAAAAAAAGATTTCACGTGTGGTTGTGTGTGTGTGCCACACAGTGGAAGCATCACCAGAGTTCGCTCGGTGCGTCCTACACTAAATTAAAAAGATTACCATGTGGGTGTGGGTGTGTGTATGTGCCTCTCTCTCCTCAGATGTGCTGCCCTCCTGCTGAAGCCCCATCCCGACGCAGAGACCAAGGCAGGTGGGGGGAGGGCGGGTGTCACAAGGGAGGGGCCGGGGCGAGGGGTTGCGAAACAGAACAGAATGAAGTGGCAGCCGATTTTTTTTGGGATTCCCGTGAGTGCGGGGCACAGATTGTCGGTGAAACCAGCAGTGGCCATGCTGGCTATCGTGATGTGTAATTTGGTTTGGGATGGCGTGCACGGCATAGCGCAAAGGGTGCCACAATCCCCCCGTGTCGTTGAACCGCCCTGGTGTTATCGGGCGCGTGGGAAGTCATGTCCGCAGAACAGGCCTTCTGGCCTTGTGGAGAATGCAGAGCCACCGGAGCATGTGATGTGCTGCCAGTCCCCGGCCCTTGTTGTTTGGCAGAACACTCAGCCTTTTCGCGCTAAACGCAATACCATCGCAGCCGGCCCAACGTAGTGTATTTTCTGGGCCATTCACTCCCGGCAATGAATTGCCAGACCCATCGGCTGTTGTTTGCCCTCACGACGCAAACACAAACCCACGGGTTTGCGCTTTTTTTTGGTGTGGATATCCTATCCGTAGGTGAAAACCTACCCGGACTTGTCCTTCGGAAAATTTGATCGCGACGACCCCCAGTGCGGTTTTTTTTCCCATGAGAAGAATGTAGTTGTCAAAGTTTGTGTGTGCCACACCCACACCCACCTCTCTCCAGGGACAGCCTGTTACACCTCTTGCACACACTCCCTCCTCACGACCGGTCAAGATGGCACAGCGGGCAGATGAGATGTTTGTGGGCAAGACGGAGGGCGACCAGGTCGACGTGGAGAAGGAGAAGGAGCGCGAAGCGCAGCGCCTGAACAACAACGGGATGAACCGCGACAGGACCGATAAGAACGCCGTTTCCGACGACTTCGACTTTGCCAACATGCGGGGTAACCTCGGGAAGGATGGCCCCGCGCCTTCTTCTGCTGACCCGGATCGTATCAACTCTGCGGCTGCCAGGACAGGGCAGGTGCCTGGGACGCGCGATTTCCTCAAACAGGACAAGATGTTCGTCGCCAACAAGGAGAAGGAGCAGGTCGACGTGGAGAAGGAGAAGGAGCGGGACGCGGCACGCCTGAACAACAACGGGATGAACCGCGACAGGACCGATAAGAACGCCGTTGCCGACGACTTCGACTTTGCCAACCTGCGCGCAGGGCTCGGGAGGAAGAAGAAGCAGCCGGAGGATGCGCCCAGCGCTGCACCCAGCGCTGCACCCACCCCTTCGGGCGGGGCGCAGCCCACGGTTCAGCCGCCGACGCCCCAGCAGAATCTGGCGGCTTCTCCTGCCGGGTCGGGGGGCCCGTCCCGCCAGGGCAGCGTCACGAGCATGCCACAGGCCTCGAAGCCTGCTGTGTCGCGGCAGGCCTCCGCCATCGGCAGCCCTTTGGAGAACCCCACCTCGCCTCCGTCTGCGCAGGTCACCGCAGCCAGCGGTGCGCCGGCAGGGGCCGCGTCCGCCGCCGCCATGTCGCGGCAGAGCTCCACACGCTCCGTGGCACAGATGTCGGCGTCGGGCGCAGCGGCGTCGCCTCAGCCCCTCCAGAGCATGCCGTCCGCTTCGCGCAACTCGCGTGCCCCCTCCGTCACGAGCGCCAGCGGTGCGTCACCTGCAGCAGGGGCAGGGTCGGGGGCAGGCGGCGGGGGTGCATCTGCTGCCGGTTCGGCTCACGGCTCGCAACCCGCCCTGTCCCGCCAGAGCTCCGCCGCATCGAAGCACTCCATCGCCCGGTCGCAGCATTCGCACCACTCAGCGGTGGTGCCCGGTACCCCCGTGCCTGCGTATGTCAGCGCCCCGCCTTCGGAGCGTGCGCCTGCCCCGCAGGTGTCGACGCCGCAGAGGGCGCCTGAGTCGCCGGTGGATCTCACTGGCGTTGACTGGAAGCTGACAGCCGACCACCTGAAGAAGCAGCTCGCAAAGGCGGAGAAGAACCTCGGCAAGGCTGAGGATGATCTGAAGGTGTGTTATGGGGGGGGGTGGGTGGGTGTTGGTTTGTTGTCCCACACACAGCAAGGAGCTTGGTCACAGTGCCCAGCCTTCATCAAGGTTTGTTCACCCGGGTTTTGGCGGCGCAGGCAGCGCCCCCCCCCCTATCTTTTTTTCTATTGCCGTTGCCTGCCTGCGTTTTCCTCAGTGTGCCAGATATGCATTCTGGCAGCAAGCCCCCCACCGCCACACCCCTCCACCACTACCCTCTGCAGTCGGAGCGGCAGACCAACGCGCAGCTGACCTCGCAGATCAGCAGCCTGGAGGCACGCCTGCTTGAGGCGAACTCCCCGAAGTCGAAGCGCCTGAGCACAGGCAGCAGCACCGCTGCGGGTGCGACGCGGCGTGAGCTTGACACCGCGCGGGGCAAGGTGCAGGAGCTCCAGGTGCAGCTGGCGGAGAAGGACGAGGCGTTGCGGAAGGCCGGGGGGCAGCACCACAGCGCGGACCTGCGGATGCTGGAGGAGCTGAGGAGGGATGTGCACCGCATGCGGGCGGAGGGGGAGAAGAAGGATGCCACCATCGCGCAGCTGTCGGCCCAGCTGAACGCATCGCACGAAGCGATGCTGAGTGCCGCGCAGAAGGGCTTTGAATACGACATCAAGCTGCACCAGGCACGCGCCACCCTCGTCACCATGGTCAACGGCTCCCCGCAGCGCGCCGCCTCGCAGCGCGCCGCCTCGCAGCCCCTCACCCAGAGCTCCCCGCAGCCCGCCCAGCACTCCCCCGTGCCCCAGCACCCCTACTCTCCGCAGCAGGCTTCGCCTGCTGGCTACCGCGGGCACGCCTCTGTCAGCCCGACGCGCAACACCGTGCGCACCCCTCGGATGGCCTTGTCTTAAGGACGGGTGAGGGAGAACGTTAAGGTGGGGTGGCAGGCCTGTCGCTAACTTTTCGATTTTGGAGATTTGGTGGGTTGACGCTCCTGTTTTGGGGGGGGATCAGGGGGGAAAACACTAGGGGTCAATTTTTCTCGCGCGCGCTTCGCGCGCGCTCGTGTTGTTGCCAAATTTTCCCATCGGTGGACCACTAGGTGGGCACGGTGTGAGGCGCTGGGTTCCTTCCGTGGTTCCTCTCCCGCTCGCGCCGTCGGGTGCCGGAGGAAACCAAAAAATGGCTTTCGGGACCATGATTTCGACGCTGCCCCCTGATATGCCACGGCCGTCAAAGCGCAAGGACTTGGTTACTAGACGGGCACGCGAGATAGGGGGGCTGGGGGGCAGAGCCCCCCAGCCGCCGGAGGCCACGGTAGTGAACATCTGTTCATTGTGGGCGTACAGATTCTGTGTGAGTTGGCTGTGTCCCCCTGAGGCGACTGGAGTGGTTGGATTCCCTGACCCGGTGGGAATCGAATGACTTGAGTACGAGACACACGCCACAGGGGGGTCTGGGGGGCGGAGCCCCCCAGCCGCCGGAGGCCACGGTAGTGATCATCTGTTCCTGCAAAACCATACTCTCTTCGACGTCGACCCAGTGAAAGTGGGTTGACGCTTGGTCGACGCTTGGTGAGCGTCGACCCAGTGTAACCGGGTCAACGCTAGGTTAGCGTCGACCCAGTGTAATAAATGGGTTGACGCTTGGTCCAGGCTTGAATGGCAACCCAGTTCCACTGGGTCGACGCTCCAAGCCTCGACCAAGCGTCAACCCAGTCCACTGGGTCGACGCTGGGTCGACGCTTTTTTATGGGGGGGGAAACCCAAAATCACTGGGTCGACGGTCGACGCTTAGCGACATGCCTGGTGGGGTGGAGTGGGGGGCGGGGGGGTCTCGGTGCAGCGGCATAATCTGAAGTGTCTTGGGGGGGGGGGGGGGGCAGCGTTGCCGCTGGGGGGGAGGGTCACGGGTCCCCCGGATCTATCGGCAGTTCTACTGCAGACAACTTCCCTCCTCACCCCATCCATTGTTGCCCTCTGATTCATACCGCCTCCTAAAGTGGCCCCCCTTTGTTTTTCTCCCTCTGTGCCCCCCCTCTCCCCTCCCCCCCCACTACTCCCTGAAGAAACAAAAAAAACCCCCCGCTCCGAGCAAGTCTGATCCTAAATCGGAGTAAGTATAAGAGATTCGGCCAAAATGTTTTTTTTCCTTCTTTTTTTTCCTTTTGGTTCTGAGCCAAGTAACATGGACCAATAAAATTTCCGGAGAAAAAGAAATACCATGGCGTGAGCCACGGATTCGAACGATTCAAGTAAAGCCATTTTCGGGAGGAAAAAAAATGGGACCAAAAATGGGGGAAGTGGGGGCTGGGTGGGCCAGCCCCCACAGACCATGGCCTCCACCTGGCTTCCAGTGACTGCTTCCCGCGCGGCACTGGGTTCCTACCTGATGTCGGAGTGATCCACACCGAGTTCATCTTGGAAGGTACAGATGTTCACTACCGTGGCCTCCGGCGGCTGGGGGGCTCCGCCCCCCAGACCCCCCATGCAGACCAGCGGCGTGTGCTGGCTTGTCCTTATGCGACTGGGGTTCTTCGCTACCGTCAAGTTTTCGTCAAAGTTCGGCGATTTCCTCCTATACATACAGAGGAGGAAATGCACCAACACACTCGTCTGACTGCTTCTGCCCGCGCAGCACTGGGTTCCGACCTGATGTCGGAGCGATCCACACCGAGTTCAGCTCGGAAGTTCACTACCGTGGCCTCCGGCGGCTGGGGGGCTCCGCCCCCCAGACCCCCCTGTGGCTTGTGCTTGTCCTTTGGGGCGTTCTTCGCGACCGCCAGGTTTTCGTCAAAGTTCGGCGATATCCTCGGATGCATACATAGGCTGTGACGGGCGCTGTGAAAACAAAATGACCCCACCACGATCCGCACGGAGCTCAAAAATGCAAATAAAGGCGGAAAAACGGGGGGGAACGGGGAAAAAAGGAGAAGGAAAAAAAGCCGGAGTAAATTTTCAGGATTTTGGCCGAAAAACCCCGGTGTAAGGATCATACATGGCTCCGAGCCACTGTTTTAAAGAACAATCGCAGGCTCTCAACCCTCCTGGGGGGGTTAAGAGCTTGTGCCCCCTTCTCCCCCTCCCCCCCCCCCCCTAGGGGGGGTCAAATGGGGGTGACAAACACGATTTTTCAAAAAACCGGCGCAGAGGCCCCAAAGCCCCCGTAAACCCTCCAAACCCCCCCAGATCGGTCCGGAAACCCATCGAACCCCACTTTTCCACCATTCCGGGCACCTCAGGTGCCCGAATTGGGGTACCTAAATTTTGTGCCACCGTTTGGTACCGGACAGTGCCACTGTGTGGGAGGTTGGAAAAGAAAATGCCCCAACACACCACATCTGAGGGTTGCAATGCATGTTGCTTGCCAACCACGTCATCCGGTGGGTGTCAGGCGCTATGTAGGTGGCATGAGCCAGGTCTTCGATGTGTTCTGGCTTGTATATGTACCTCCCTGCCTGCGGCACAGGCACTGCCTTTGTCCCCCACACCAGCCACAGAGAGCGTATTGTACTCGGTCCACGGTTGCTGATTCATTGTGATGCGTTGTATCCTCGAGTGAACGTCACACACTAGTGGCACCACCACCCGCCATCCGAGAGCTGTATTGACTTTGCGCCCTTCCGTTGCATTCACCTCGCCACGCATATTGCACCGTTCAGTACCAGTGCTCTTGGGCCAGGCAAAGTAGACCGCAGCAACTACCAATTCTGGCACAATGGGTACCACGACAGCGCACTTCGTGTGTTCCCGGAATGTACAGCTCGTGTTGCAACAGTCGTTGTCAACACATCCCGGTTGTGGAGCACTGCTGCACAGGAATCACACGACCATCTGGACTTGTTCCGTACCTACAGGCAGCCTCCCGGTGCATGGTGGCAGGGAGGTACATATACAAGCCAGAACTCATCGAAGACCTGGCTAATGCCACCTACATAGCGCCTGACACCCACCGGATGACGTGGTTGGCAAGCAACATGCATTGCAACCCTCAGATGTGGTGTGTTGGGGCATTTTCTTTTCCAACCTCCCACACAGTGGCACTGTCCGGTACCAAACGGTGGCACAAAATTTAGGTACCCCAATTCGGGCACCTGAGGTGCCCGGAATGGTGGAAAAGTGGGGTTCGATGGGTTTCCGGACCGATCTGGGGGGGTTTGGAGGGTTTACGGGGGCTTTGGGGCCTCTGCGCCGGTTTTTTGAAAAATCGTGTTTGTCCACGTAAAAGGGTGGCATTTGACCCCCCCTACCCCCCCCCCCCCTCTCTCTCTCCTCTTGTACCTTACTGTGTCTACCTCTCTGCCCCTCCCCCACACCCCCTCCCGTATCTCATTGTGCCTCCGTTTCTCTGTGTACTGAATAGTGTGGTCTCGAGAGTGGTGGGCGGTGTGGCTTCGTTGCTTTATGGAGGGGGAAAAAGGGGGGGGGGGGGGGCAGCATCGCCTGAAGATTAGCATCGATTCGCGAATATGAGTGTTCACACACACACACACACCCACCCACCCACCTCACATCAGACTCCCCCCCCCCCCTCTCTCTCTCTTTGTTAGTCAACTAGTTGAAGCACCTTTGGTGCGTCTTGGGGGTCACTAGGAGGCTAGATCTGAGGAAGTATCGCGGGTGAGGAGACTGACTTTGGGTGGGCAGGCTGCCCTCTGTTACCATTTTTGTGTGTTTTACCACTTGTTGGTAGTGCTGCCAGCAAGGTTGGAAGGGAACCTTTGAGGACACTCACCACCATTCAGCAGTCCGGCTTCGGTGGCGGTTTCCTCACGGGTCCCCCGTGCGTATCGACAGTTCTACTGCAGACAACTTCCCTCCTCACCCCATCCATTGTCGCCCTCTGATTCATACCGCCTCCTAAAGTGACCCCCTCCCCCCCCCCCTCTCTCTCTCTCTCCCTCCCTACCTACCTCCTCTGCACCCACCTTCCTTGTTCCTTCCTCCCAGTGGGAAGGACTGTACGTCGGCAAGCCCTGTGAGGTGCAACGATAGATTTTTTTATAAAAAAACCAACACGTTTTTCGTGCCGGGTGGGGTGGGGACAGCGGCGGCGGTTCCGTCACCCCCGTGCCTGCCGGGCAGCGATACTGCAGCAGGCAGGCAGCGAAAAAGCCCCCCCCCCCCCCCCCCTTTTCCCTTCCCATCCTCCTCGTCTTCCTCATTCTCCTCCTCACTTCACATTCCATTTTTTGCGTCAGATCCGGCGGAAGGCAGCCTCCTAAATGACCCCCACCCCCCAGCAGGGGTGTAAATAAGGCCGACTCCCGACTCCCGACTCGCGCCGGATTTTTTGGGGTTGGGAGGGTTGCCTTGCTTCCCTTAGGGAATGTGCGGTATTAGGCACCCCATGGCCATAATGACCCCACTGCGATCCGCACAGACTCCAAATATTCAAAAGAAAGGGTTTTTGGAACACCCGAGGAGGGGGGTCCCGCTGGGTGGGACATGGTGTGTGCCTCCCAGTCATCTTCTTCATTACCGGTCTCTGAACTGGGGTGAGTTCATTGCCAAACCACTGCTGTGAATACGGCGCCCCTTTCCCGCCCCTTTTGCCAGATCCTGGCAGCTCCCAAGAAGAGTTGTGTTCCCGCCCCCATCAGGTGGTTGAGCATACCGCAGCGCACACGTGCACACCCACACACACTCTACACAGATGCGTCACACATGTGACGCAACTGTTGCGACACAAAACATGCCTCAGGTAGAGGCAGTAGTGTTTGACTCACAGCCAACATAGCTCTCAGTGGGGCCGTGGATGGTGTGGATGCATCCATGCATGCATCCACGGCATCCAGGGATGCCCGAAAATGTCAAAAAATGGATTTTCGATTTGGCACAGGAAAATCGCTGAAAACCCCAAAAATTGACCAAAAAACGTCGAAAAACCGATTTTTGGGCCCATTTTTCACCCAGGAACACGTTTTTGGGCCTCTGTAAAAAATCGATTTTTTGGGATATTTCGCGATTTTGGACAACTACTCGCCCAGCCAAATTCGATTTTTGGCTGAAAATTGCATCCATCCATCCATGCATGCAGGCATACAGGCATTCATCCACTGCAGGCAGGCCTGCATGCAGGGCTTCGGAGCTCCAGGCTGTGTGTGGATGCATCCACAAAAGTTGTGGATGCATGCGCTGCATGCACGGGAAATACTGAGAGCTATGCAGCCAAATACTGCTGCCGTGAGTGAGGTGCTCGCAGCGTGTGGGGCGCTGCGGGCGAAGTGGGGGGTTGGCTGGGACAGCCAACATGGCGCTGTGCGTCGCGTGCTTCTTCGCGGACCACCTCGCACGCGGGAAGACCCCGCAAGCGCCGAGTCAGTCCGCCCTGACCGAATGGTGGGCGACTGCTGGAGGGTACATGGGACTCTCCACGGCAGAGGTGGCCGTACTACAGGATGCGTGCAGGATTGAGTAGGGTTTGAGACCGCCCGCCCCCCCCACCCCCCCACCCCAGGTACCTTAGGTGACTGTAAATAACCGACTCCCGACCCCCGACTCCTGACCCCCAAACCTTATTTACAGCCCTGCCCCCCAGCCGTGTGTGTGCCCCATCACCGATGTCGACACACGCCTGCTGTGAAGTGACATTCTAAGGCTTGTGGCAGGGGCCTTTAGGATGTACATCCCGCACATGAGCCTGTGTGTTTGTGGAGGGGGGCATCAGGTGTCGCTTGGTGTGACGTACACAGGGATGCCCTGCGTTTCATTTTTTCACCAGTGACAGTGTCTGTGCATGATGACTGACGACGGGTTTATTGGTCGAACGCGCAAGTCACCCGCTCGGGCGAGAAGTGTGTTAGGCCTAAGAAGGAGCTGTGGCAGCAATGTGGGCGTGTTTCCCTGCATCATTTGCGTATCTGCCATATCGGTTTACATTCGCCTTCCTTCTGCAAATTAACACCCCGGTGCACAAACAAACACATCACGTGCCGCCGGCTTCTTTTTTGTCGAGATATACACGTCACTACTCCTCTCTTCCTTCTGAACATCGAATCGTCTAACCGAATACTGGGTAAGGGGTGTTATGGGATTCACTACTCTCTACTTTTTGTTGAACGCTGTTGATATGAACCCGCTTTGGAGGGGGATGGGGTCGTCGCTATCCGCAAGCTTCCGGCAAATTTCAGCGATTTTCCCTCCTAAAAAGGGGAGAACCCCGCTAAAAAAACGCGCCGCTTTCAGCACCGCTTCGCGAACATCCTCTTTCACGGCAAAGCAAAAAGAAAAATATTGAGGCACTAAGTTCACACGAAATGTGCCAGTCCTGCCGATCACATGGATGCTGTGTCATGCTATACATTGTTACCATTTTTTTCATTGATATTTAACACCGCCTGGCCCCTGATCCCACCTCCCTCCCCTCCCACCTTCACCTCAAGACAAGCGCAGCGCGGGTGCGACACACCGCGCTGTTATTTGCTCTTTCACAATCCTGTACTTTATTTTAGTTCGGTGCAGCCCGACTGGGTGTGTATAGGCACTGGTTATGTGCCCTTTTTGTTGAGTTCTTCCTCATGATGGGTGAGGGGGATGCGACACAGGAAGCAAGGCGTGGGGCGCCTGCCAGAGACAGAAGCACAGCGCAGCTCTCCTGCCACTCCGAGGCCCGGCCTTGCAGCAAAGAGAGGGTCTGCAATACTTCGGCAAGCAGCACACTGTGGGCTCCAGCGGGGTAGGGTAACGCTTTTCGGGAGTCTCAACTAGAGGGAGTCCATACTATGCTCGCGAGAGTCCATTTTCCAGCTAAAATCGGCTAAAGACTCATTGTCGGACTCCTGCGAGGGTGGCTGGAGTCCGCCGTGTATACGTCCCACCTGCAAAGGAGCAACCCGCGGGTCCACCACAAAAACAAGATGTGTCCGAATATTTTTGTTTGTTCGGCGGAGCCAGCTGGGGAAACTTTCTGTGTTGTTAGCCTTTAGCGACCCCCGCTTCACACCACTTCATCAGGCCGGGGAGTGGTGCGCACAAAGAGTGGGGTCTGCGTTCCATCAAAAAAGCTTTCGGCTGTATTTGGTTTGTTGTCTCGTTTTGCTGTCACTCCACGATCCAGCGGAGGCACGGATCATTATCCTCCGATAATTCATCCTGGACACCGCTGTGGTACCTGGTTGTGGCGGGTACAGCCAAGAAGGCGTCCAGCGGGCCAACGCAGACCCCGGGCCCTGTTGTGGTGGAAGGCACATCACCCTCCAGCTGTACGACAGGTACGACGGTTCTCATGTTCTTGTCTGTGTGCGCTGCTCCCCTGACCCACCCCGGCGCCTTGTGTGCTGCCCCACGGCATGGAGGGCAGCCCCTGCAATATCCTCCGAGTTCGTCGCACATGGGGTGACAGAATCGACACTGTTTGTATGCCGAATCCAGTCTCCCTCCCTCCCGCCCGCCCTCCCCTCTACCCTCTCCCCCGCCCTGTACCGTGACGAACCAAATGTGATGCAGGTCCACAGGAGGTGAACAGAGCTGCGTCACGGGTCGTCTTCATCAAATGATCGCAAGCGTGTCATCTCGCACCACACTCTGTATTTGTCGTGTTGTCTGTGCCTTGGCGGTGCACACACACACACACAGACTTGCGACCGGCACAGCAAACCTTGGTGCGCGGCCTGCGTGCAGGGGCGAGTGCCAGACGAGACCTGCTGCCATGAACTGCAGCACCACAACGACGGCGACGGGATCTGCGTCACTATGGAGTTCTGCAAGAAGGCCCATAGGATGGGGCGCTGCGGGGACTGTAGTTGAATCTAAGTCTCTAACCTACTGCTGCAACACGCATCACGCGAGCTTTGCGGCACGCCCTCCTCCGAGTGGCACTGAACTGGCCCCACACTCTGACCCGAGTGGGGCCTCGGCTGTAACGTAGGGTGGGATGGGGGTGGGCTAGGACCCGTGCAGGGTTAACTCACCTAAAAAGTGATCAACACACACACACACACCCTCTGGCAGACCGAGACACGGCTGTGTCAGTGTGGGATGGAGGTGCACGCCATCGACACGCTGTCAGGGCGTGAGGAGCCTCTGGAGATCGATGCCGACGCGACGGTGTCTGTGATGAAGCGGCAGTGCGGCGAGGCCTTCGGGTTCGGGGAGGACGTGGAGTTGAGCGTGGGCGGGCAGCGCGTGGCGTGTGACGGGGCAGAGCGCGTCAGCAACGTCGCCGCCTTCTCGGGCGGGTGCCGGGTGCGGGTGGTGCGTGGTGTGGCGGATTTTGTGGTGCAGCTGCGCAGCGGTGCTGTGAAGATGGACAACATCCCCGCGTGGGCACGACAGCGGCGGGAGTGCGTGCTGGCGGTGCTGGCACATGCATACCAGGGAACGGAGCCTGTCAGGAGGGGCAACCGGAAGATGGGGCAGCTGCGTTGTCCCATCCAGCCACACTGGGTGCACCCTTCGCTGCACGACGACAAGGAGGTGATGCTGCAGTTCGTGAGGTGCCATCCTCAGGCATTTCTGCGTGCCAGTGCCGCACTGCGTGCAGACGCAGACGTCGTGATCGCAGCGTTGCAGCAGGACGCGTCGATGTGGCACCACGTCGAGGACAAAAGCCTGCAGGAGCAGCGCAGCGTTGCGCTTGTTGCTGTTCCGTATTGCGCAAACAGCGCTGTGTGGCTCAGCGACAAGGCGTTTGTGCTCGAAGCACTCGAGAACAGTGAGGTGATGTGGACAGATGTCAGCAAGGCGTTGCAGCAGGACAAAGAGGTCGTCATGAAGGCACTCCAACATATCACAGTGAAGTTCGGTTGTCTCAGCGAGGTGTTGAAGCAGGACAAAGAGGTCGTCATGAGGGCACTTGATCATAACAGGCTGGTGGACTTCCACCAACTGAGCACGACGTTGCAGCAAGACAAGGAGGTCGTCATGAAGGCGCGTGGATGTCTCGATGTGAATTTCGGTGATCTGTGCGAGGCGTTGCAGCAGGACAAAGAGGTCGTCATGGATACACTTTGTTCTGGTGAGGTGATCAGCTTTCACCAACTGAGTGCGACGTTGCAGCAAGACAAAGAGGTTGTCATGGAGGCACTTGATCAGTACAAGCTGAATGACTTTCACCAACTGAGCGCAGCACTGCAGCAAGACAAAGAGGTCGTTATGCATGCACTTCAACACGTCACAGTGAATTTCGGTGATCTGTGCGAGACGTTGCAGCAGGACAAAGAGGTCGTCATGGCGTCACTTCGGCCAAAGCGCCCAACCGTGAAGTTCGGTGACCTGAGTGAGGCTTTGCGATCGGACAAAGCCTTCGCACTGCAGGCAGTCACCTCCTATCCTCACATCTACACCTCCATCACCGGCCCACTGCGCCAGGACAAGGACGTTGCGTTGGCAGCTATTGCAAAGAGGCACACCCTGTTCCCTAGCATGGTCCCTACGCTGCGTGACGACCTGGAGGTGGCACTTGCTGCCATCCGTGCCGACCCGTGCAACTTCATCTACGCAGGGGACAGTGTGCGTGCTGACAAGCAGGCAGCACTTGCCGCCTTCCCTTGTCCTTCCAAGCCCGACCGCCCTGTGCTGCTCCCTTTTGCCAGTGCAGAGCTGCAGGCAGACCGCGAGGTGGTGCTTGCTGCGGTGCGTGTGAATAGAGGGAATGCCGAGTACGCCAGCCCTGCCCTGCAAGACCTGGTTGCCTCTGGCCCGTAGGGCACCGCCATGCCGAGCGGGTTGGGCTGTGCTCTGTTGGCTGAATGCATGGGCTTCGGCACAACAGCGCTTGGAGTTGCATTGACCCCCTCGACTATTTGCTTGAGCGATGGGAATCTCTCTCTGACAGACGCCGGAGGCCGGGACTGAATGTATGTGACTTGTGGTGTGGAGTTGGCAAATAACCCAAGTCGGGTCAGTTGCCTCACCATGAAAATTGGAAAATAACCTGGTTCGGCGTCAGGCGTTTTTCTCGTGGGGGGTGAGTCCTCCGGGCACCCGCCCCTCTTCCAGTTTTTTTCCAGCCAAGAGCAAGAGCCAGGCGTTCACTACTGTGGCCTCCGGCGGCTGGGGGGCTCCGCCCCCCCAGACCCCCGATGTAGCGTGTGCACGTCTAGTAACCAAGTCCTTGCGCTGCTACGGTTGTGGCATATCCGGGTATCGTCGGAATGTCGGTCCCGAAAGTCATTTTTTAGGGTTTTCCTCCAGCACCCGAGGATGGCGCGAGCCGGAGAGGAGCCGTGTAAGGAACTCATTCGGTACAAGGCCAAGGGCCCCAGACCGGGGAGTGGTGTACACAAAGAGTGGGGGCGTTCCAACAAAACGTTGTTCGGCAGTCATTGGTTTGTTGTCTCGTTTTACTTTTAATTGTCACTTCACGATCCAGCGGAGGCGCAGCTCGTTCCCTTTTTGTTGGTATCCAAACCACAGCATAGGCTTGTGTATTGGAGGAAGTCCGGAGTAAGGACTGGCGTCACCACTTCTCTCATGCTTGTTTCACGAAGAAGCAGCCAGTAGGGTAGCCGGTATACGTAGGGACCCCCCTCCCCTCCCCTCCCCTCCCCTTTCTACCCCCCCCCCCCCAGTTGAACCTCGAATTCAAGAGCTGTTCAAGAAGTGTGCATGGATACATGCCCCCACATCCTTGGGGCGTGGGCGGGGTGTGGGGTGCCCCCATACCCCCTCCCTCCCACACCGCCCTAGAAACTACGCACACGGGCTTCGCGCGGTAAGTGTCACTCAGCTCTGCCCCATCTGACACCACCACCATTGCGGGCATGCCTCTGTCGATACGAAGTTTTCTATCAAATCAGTTTGGCGACGGTGCTTCCGACTGCCGCAGGTCCGCATCTTCTTTGGGGCTCTTTGGGGCAATTGCGGGCTGCTGCGGCGCAGTCTGTGCCGCAAGCTACGGCCTGCCCACCCTGGGCGCAGGCAGCTTACTCCTCCTCTCGGGCTCGCTGCTGATGTGGGGGCTCCTCCTGCATGACCCATCCCAGCAGCTTGCCAAGTGGAGGCTGTGCACAGCGCTCTCTATGATACTGGCCGGGTCCATCCTGACCGACCTGCAGGCTGCTGCCACACCCTACGGTGGAAGAGGATTGCATTCATCCTGACAATCATCAACTGGAGTCCGCCGTGTATACGTCCCACCTGCAAAGGAGCAACCCGCGGGACCACCGCAAAAAAAAAGATGTGTCCGTGGGGTGTTGGCGGGTCTGTTCCATCTCCTATGTTCAGGGAAATTCGCAAAAAATCGCAAAAAATCACCGAAAATCACCAAAAATCGTCGTCAGCTGATTGAGGGTGTGATATGAGGGTTCTATCCAACAAGGATATCAAGGCGGCACTTTCAAAGTCCTGCCAAGGACAGCGCCACGTGGGTGTGTGCTTCTGATATATGTTATGTCATCATGTGAAACCCTCCCCAGCGTGTGCCAACATCCCTGACACGCTCACGAAAAGCATGACACGGAGAAAACAGGTGCCGAAACAACCTGCCGAGCACACGGGTGGTGCCACGTTGATCCACGCAGCGATCTCCCATGACAGGAAGCCTTGTCGCCACGGCAGAGTCGCCGCAGACTGTGGGAGAGGTGTCGCCAGTCACCTTGAGGTTGCAGTGTGTCATCAGGCTAAGACCCGTGCCCTCTTCACCTCCCCTATTAGGTTGCTCCCATATCGTTGCCTGCTTTGGGGCCTGAAGGACATAGGGGTCCAGCAGGCACGTGAGCATCGCAAGGCATGAGTGGCTGTTTCAAACTCCTGGTGCAAGTACCCGTCATGGTCTGGGGAAGCCCTCCCAGGTAGTTTAACGTCTTGCCCAGGCCAAAAATCACGGAGCCCCTTATAAAAGAGCTTTTTAAATTGAGTGAAAAAAGGTGAAAAAAGGTGAAAAAGGGTGAAAAAAGGTGAAAAAAGGTTGTCCTGGGCAAGACGTTAAACTACCTGGGAGGGCTTCCCCAGACCATGACGGGTGCTTGCACCAGGAGTTTGAAACAGCCACTCATGCCTTGCGATGCTCAAGTGCCTGCTGGACCCCTATGTCCTTCAGGCCCCAAAGCAGGCAACGATATGGGAGCAACCTAACAGGGGAGGTGAAGAGGGCACGGGTCTTAGCCTGATGACACACTGCAACCTCAAGGTGACTGGCGACACCTCTCCCACAGTCTGCGGCGACTCTGCCGTGGCGACAAGGCTTCCTGTCATGGGAGATCGCTGCGTGGATCAACGTGGCACCACCCGTGTGCTCGGCAGGTTGTTTCGGCACCTGTTTTCTCCGTGTCATGCTTTTCGTGAGCGTGTCAGGGATGTTGGCACACGCTGGGGAGGGTTCACATGATGACATAACATATATCAGAAGCACACACCCACGTGGCGCTGTCCTTGGCAGGACTTTGAAAGTGCCGCCTTGATATCCTTGTTGGATAGAACCCTCATATCACACCCTCAATCAGCTGACGAAAAAAGGTGAAAAATCGTGAAAAAACGGATTTTTTTGGGGCGTGCGGGGGGGTTTTCCTATGGATTTGGGCCCTTTTGATGTACCGCCACCTGATTTTGACCCGAGTTTGGAGGAATTTGGCAGAGTTTGGAGGTGTTTGGTGGAGTTTGGTGGCGTTCGGTAGTGTTGTGCGGTGTTGTATGGTGGTTCCCTGCAAAAAATCGAATGTCCTATGGGGTGGAGGGCGCTGGGGACTGGGCAGTGGCCGTTCCACATGCCCTTCCCCTCGTGACTTACACCCTGTCGCCACCCCACTTCATGGGGTGGCGACAGGGTCGTACTTGCGGCGGTATGCAACCATCAGTACAGCCTGTTTCGGGTTCGCAAAGCCTGGTACGCTGCCTTGCCGTAGGGACCCAGATACTGAGGACACCCCTGTGAGAACACTGAGGGAATATGTTGGGCGAGCCTAGGTGTCGGGGTGACCGAGGCAGAGCACCCTGCCCAGAACATGAACAAGAAAGACTGTTCGACTGACGGGGAAGAACCTGATGGGCAGGTGTGGTCTTCGGTGCAATGTTTGGAGAGATCAGGAGCCTTCTCTACAAGGCTACCCCTGTTGGACTTGGCCTTCGCTCCCGTGAGCAGTGAAAAAAGTGAGGGACACCGTTCTTCCCCTCTGACTGACGACCAGTGATGTCGTAGCGAAGGACCTTGAATGGGGCTTGAACCCGAGAGTCAATACTCAACCAAAGGTATTCTCCAGGACCTGGCACGGAACGAGCGATACGAACGCTCCCACCGTGCGCACGGACCTGTATGCGACTCTACAAGGAACCACGGGGTGGCGCGCGCACATCACCTGATCAAGTCTGTGTGCTATCGCTCGGTTGACCTGTTTCATCCAAAGAACCACTGCTATTGCTAGCGTTGGTTTTCGTTTCGGTCAACTGCATCCCCTTCAGCCCTGGGAGGCCTCAAGGAGCCTGCCTGATCAGCAAGGCAAGGGGTGATGATCATCTGGAGACCTGAGCCCATGCAGGATCGGAGAGACGCGAAGTCCTTATCCGCAGATGCTCCACCTGAGGGAGACCACCCTCCACCTCCTTCGGACAGACCACACAGCCTTGTCGATGACCACAGCAGCCGGACACAGACCAGTACGTGCACCCTGCCTGCAGCACCGGGCCACACCCCATCGAGGGTCTCTCTGAAGCATCTCTTTCGCCACTGCCCAAGCCGGCACCCCCTCACCGCCACCAACGAACTGTTGCTGCAGCGCGACAAGGAGGCAGCCCACTACCTCGCTGCAGCAGGGGAACTGGGCACAGCGAGGTACTTCAGCCATTCAGCTTCAGGCTTGCAGTGGTCTTCAATCCCACCCAAGCCTTACCGAAGCTTGGATACCCCTGGGTCGGGGTTCGGAACGTGGGTACCGTCCCCTGCAGAACAAATGTTAAAAATAAATTCATAATTCGAAATGTGGAACCAAAAACCCGGTTTTTAACATTTCTCCACCTGATTTTGCCCTGAGTTTGGCGGAGTTGGGCGGAGTTTGGCGGTGTTGGGCGGAGTTTGGTGGAGTTGGGCGGTGTTGGGCGGAGTTGGGCGGTGGG
Organism: Rhynchopus euleeides; assembly: GCA_963210315.1. Lineage (NCBI taxonomy): Eukaryota > Euglenozoa > Diplonemea > Diplonemida > Diplonemidae > Rhynchopus > Rhynchopus euleeides. The sequence continues at coordinate 432,374 of OY723318.1, read as the reverse complement.
AGACCCTTTAAATTGGAACATCCCTATGGGGGGGTAGCTTTCTGGTCCAAGGAAACCTGGTGCGGAAGGAGCTACCTACCCCTTGAGTCACCCACCAGCACACATTGTCAGCGAGGATGACGAGCATGGCGTTGTAAGCCTGCATAAACATCGCTCCCCTTCAACCTGACTTCACATGTCCTTCAGCATGTCCTGAGTAGGTACTGCCTGCCGTCAGCTCCGGGCATCACCTCACCCCTCACCCCCAGTGCTGCTCAACCACGGTGTCCATCAGGAGCCACGTCGCTGCGTGGTGCACCCCAGAGGGATGCCTCTGCACCACCTCATGCCGACACACCAAACGTCCTCCCTTCGAGGCGAGGGCACCGGGAGGGGAAGCCCGGGTCGGCGTCCCCAAGGCCTGAGGTCCTGCCTGATAATTGACGGTCCCGGGTTCAAAACCCGCTCAGGTGCTGCGTGTCGTCGACACCGTGACTGCGGCAGTCGACATCCCAGACGGGTCGCCCCTCCTCTGTGCAAAGTACACCCGGGCGACTCCCCTCGGGGGAACACCGTCGGGAGATGTGCTGGAGCCACCGCGCTCGATTCTGGGTTGTCCGCCATGTGCTGTCATGGAGCCTGCGTGGGCGTGAAAACCGTAGGTGGTGGTTCGATTCCCAGAACTTGGGTGGGTTATCCTATGGGATAACCTCCACGGGATGTTGCTTCTCGCGTTGGATATCCTACACCAAGGTGGGACCCTGCAGAAGACACGAGAGTAACAGCGAGGGACATCCCACGGATATCCCGCTCTGTTACCTCTCTGTTCCCTCGGGTACCCCGAGAGAACGTCATCCCCCTTCGGCCTGGGCTTGTGCCACTGGCTGGGCTGCTTCTTGTACAGGTCGATGGAGTGAACGCGCTGGGTTATTGCGCCGGGTACTAGCTTCGGCAAACTGCAGCAGAGTGGGTGGCTCTCCAGTTGTGCTGGGAAGATGGTGGAGGGTCACCAATATTGTGAGGCGGCTCATTTTTCAGCATTTCTGAGCGAAAATCCCTCAGTACAACACCTCCCCCCCCCCCCGTCTGCAAAGGCAAAACAGGTAGTGTCCGCCACTTTGGAGCTAATTTTGACCCGAGTTTGGCGGAGTTGGGCGGTGGTGTGGCGGCGTTCGGCGGAACCCGTTTTGGGCCAAATCAGGTGGTTTCTGCTGTAACATTTACTGGGGGGGGCAAATACAAGGGTATACTCTTCTATTCACCGTGCCAGCTTACGTAATTCAGGGTTTTCAAAAAATTGTTTTTTAGCTGAAAAGTTGTCTAGTATGCAAATACAAGAGTATATACTCTTGTATTTGCATACTAGAAATATGGCCTCCGGGTGGGCCCTCATGGGGCAGCGGCGCCGAAGAGACAATACGAGCGTCCTCTTGGCCTTTCCCACCCCGAGGCGACTCCCACCCGACCGTGACGACTCCAGACAGGAGGCCCACTGGCCTGGGGGAGGTCATTGGAAGTACAAAATATGATGAAAACCCCACAAAAGTTCTTCAAAAGTCTAGTATGCAAATACAAGAGTATACTCTTGTATTTGCTCGGTGAACTTTTTAAAATCGCGATTTCTGGAGTACTCTTGTATTAGCATATACCCTTGTATTTGCATATACTCTTGTATTTGCCCCCCCCCAGTAAAAGAAATGTTAAAAATAAATCGCGAGAAGTGGCCGGGATAGGGGGCCAGGTCGTCCGTGCGGGCACATAACATGCATACTTTGCCGCATACACGTGCTGTGCAGTTCATGTGGCTGCGTATCAGGCGTTACCAGTGCGACCTTGGGTTCCAGAGCCAGCTCCTAGTATCCAGGTGCTCCTGGGTGAGGTGGCGCCAAAGCAGGGGCGTTGCAGTTCCTTGCATTCCAAGCTCATGTGTCACACAGCTAACCCCTTCCTGGTTAGAACTTGGGCTAGAGAGTGGCGCATTGAGGGGTGGGTCCCATGATCTTCTCCCAAAGCCAACAGGCAGGCTTAACATTTCCAGAAAATGTTAAAAAGAAAATAGGAGGAGCCAGGGGGGATAAAATCCAACTTGCTGCCTTCACGTGGCGCCCCCTGTGATTACCCTCCTCCGAGGGGAAACTAAAGCAAGCTCTGGTAACTCTTTTTCCGCTGTGTGCCCTGTTTCATATATGCGGAGGGGCCCTTTCTGCACGGCTTTGGTTTTATTGATGTTGTGGTGTGCGTGGTTTATTTTCCCTTTTTTTGTTGTTTTCGCAGCATTTTATGCTGTCGGGTGAGCTTCCGCCCCATGGGAGGCGCTCCTTCCGGCTTGCGCTGCCCACCCATCCCACCCCCGTCCCCTTCCCACATTCTTTCTTTTCTTTTAGGGGAGACGTCCTCGCAGTGGCTGTTTGGCCTGACGCGATTCCCCGCCTCAAAGCAGACCCACCTGGCAGCTACTCAAGGCACATGAGGAGTGAGAGGCGTCAACGGGCGCAACGCCCCTCCCTGCGGTCCGGCTTCCGCCACGTGGCTGACTCAAAGCAGCGAAGTGACCAACGGGAGCGACATGAAAAAAAAAAAAAATCAGGGGATAAGATAGGTCTGGTTTTCCGGTTTTCAAAACCAGGGTTTCCCGGTTCCCGGTTTTCTGGAAAAAAAAAAGGTCGGTCTCATTTTTGGCGGTTTTTTTTGTGATTTTGGGACAGTAAAACAGTCAGAAAAAACGCCATAAAAAAATAGAAAGTGACCCCATCGTGATCCGCACAGAGCTCCAATAGTCCAAAGAAGGCAGAGAAGCGGAGAAGAAAAATGGACCTAGCGGGTGGCCCGGTGGGTGGTGATGCCCTCGTCATGCAGGTCTCTTCTGTTTTGAAGGTGCACACATGGTGGACTCCAGCCACCATGTCTAAGAGGGAGTCTAAGACTGCAGTCTGGAGGGCTGAGACGAGAACTCAAACGACTTTCAAGCAGTCTTGAAGGTCGCCAAGCCTATTGGGGGCAACTAACAGATGAGATTTGTTTGTTGCCTGTCGTCACAGCTAGGTGCCCATCTCTTCGATAACGGAATGTGTGCAGAGATCTCGTGGACCCTTTGGCCATTCTGTCGTGCACCCACTCCACCCACAACGCACACCTGTCACGAGTGGTCGCTCCCCCGTCCTCCTCCACCCTGAAGGTTGAACCCTCAAGGACCAGTGATCTCCTGCTGGCCGGGCTGCGATACAGCGAAGCCTTCCTACTTACAAGCGAATCCAGACTGTAGGGAACAGATGTTCACTACCGTGGCCTCCGGCGGCTGGGGGGCTCCGCCCCCCAGACCCCCCTGTGTAAAAGCATTGCACCAGACCGGTTTTTTGGGCGAGAGTCCAAACTTTCAAAGCAGCTGCTGCGCCTGCCCCACCAAGCAGCCTCAGTACGACAGGACGCGCGCAGGCACCGGGCCCTCTCAGATTCTGGGAGGGTTTGCGCGGGTCGCGCGCGCCGAAGGCGCGCGCGAAAAATTTTCAAAACCAGAAAAACCGGAAAACGGCGCCAGAAAAAAAGTCTATCTTATACCCTGAAGAAAATGTTAAAATTAAATAAATCGGGCATTTTCCCAGAAAGGCGGTTTATAACAAATAACATTTATTCTGCAGGGGACGGTATATCGGCCGGTGGGATGCGACTTTGGGAAGGGATGGTCTACCCAAAATGGCTGGAAATCCTGTCCGGCCGCTGAAATTTGAACCGGACTACGGGCGGCCATCTCGCGAGTCCCACTAGGCACACAGGCAATGCGATTCGCATTGCCTGTGTGACTAGGACACGCATTCGCGTCTCAGACTCCCGTACCCAGACTCCCGCTAGCGGGCTAGGGCAGTTGGAGTCCACTATGTACTTGCACTCCAGGTCCCTGACTTGCACGCAGTGCAATAATGTGCCTGGAACCGGGGAGGAATGCAGTGCAAGTAATGTCCGGGTGTGCAAGTGATATCTTCCTCCCTGTTTTAGGGGGGCAGTTGGCCTGTAGTACGGATCGAACCCGGTCCGTCCAGGAACAGGAAGTGTACCGTACGACTTCTCCTTCACCCAACGGCGTCGTGCGGTCAAGCAAATCGGATATTCTTCCCAACGGGACCCTTCCCAAGACGAAAACCAGTCCCTGACCAACCCCACAGGCTCATCTTACCCTTCCTGGGGCTGGGAGTATGGTAGTGACCTCCATTTTGTAGCTGATTTTGGCCCGGGTTTTGTGGGAGTTTGGTGGTAAACTGGAGATTTCACGCCATGACCAAAATGACCCCACCACGATCCGCACAGGTTCTAAACGTTCAAAAGAACGGGGTTTCAAAAAATCCGCGGAGGTGGGTGGGTGTAGGTGTGGTGTGGGAGCCCCTGAACCAGACCCCTTATTCATGGGTGAAGCTTGACACCTAGACCCACAAAATGACCCCACTACGATCCGCACAGATTCCAAATATTCAAAAGAAACAGGTTTTGGAACACCCGAAGAGGCGGCCCCGCTGGGTGGGTAGGTGTGGTATGCTGGCTGACTCCCAGTCACATCCTCCGATGACAAGCCCCTGAACTAGACCCACAGGTCGAACTATCTCCCATTTTTACCCCCACTCGACCGGCTGGAGTCCGTCGTGTAGGTACATGGGACCACCACAGGGACCCACAAGTCATCCACAGGACCACCCTGCAGGGCAACAAGGCGCTGTGGCCTCTCAAGTCACCAGCGATTTTCGGTGATTTTAGGTGAAAAAACGTGAAAAAAGGTGAAAAAAGGTGAATTTTTTGTTTTTTTTGTGATTTCCTGTTTTGGAACAGACCCTCCAACACCCCAGTCCGAATATTTTTGTTTGTTCGGCGGAGCCAGCTGGGGAAACTTTCTGTGTTGTTAGCCTTTAGCGACCCCCGCTTCACACCACTTCATCAGACCGGGGAGTGGTGCGCACAAAGAGTGGGGTCTGCGTTCCGTCAAAAAAGCTTTCGGCTGTATTTGGTTTGTTGTCTCGTTTTGCTGTCACTCCACGATCCAGCGGAGGCACGGATCATTATCCTCCGATAATTCATCCTGCACACCGCTGTGGTACCTGGTTGTGGCGGGTACAGCCAAGAAGGCGTCCAGCGGGCCAACGCAGACCCCGGGCCCTGTTGTGGTGGAAGGCACATCACCCTCCAGCTGTACGACAGGTACGACGGTTCTCATGTTCTTGTCTGTGTGCGCTGCTCCCCTGACCCACCCCGGCGCCTTGTGTGCTGCCCCACGGCATGGAGGGCAGCCCCTGCAATATCCTCCGAGTTCGTCGCACATGGGGTGACAGAATCGACACTGTTTGTATGCCGAATCCAGTCTCCCTCCCTCCCGCCCACCCTCCCCTCTCCCCCGCCCTGTATCGTTACGAACCAAATGTGATGCAGGTCCACAGGAGGTGAACAGAGCTGCGGCACGGGTCAAATGTTCGCAAGCGTGCCATATCTCACCACACGCTGTATTTGTCGTGTTGTCTGTGCCTTGGCGGTGCACACACACACACCCCACCCTCCGGCAGACCGAGACACGGCTGTGTCTGTGGGATGGAGGTGCACGCCATCGACACGCTGTCAGGGCGTGAGGAGCCTCTGGAGATCGATGCCGACGCGACGGTGTCTGTGATGAAGCGGCAGTGCGGCGAGGCCTTCGGGTTCGGGGAGGACGTGGAGTTGAGCGTGGGCGGGCAGCGCGTGGCGTGTGACGGGGCAGAGCGCGTCAGCAACGTCGCCGCCTTCTCGGGCGGGTGCCGGGTGCGGGTGGTGCGTGGTGTGGCGGATTTTGTGGTGCAGCTGCGCAGCGGTGCTGTGAAGATGGACAACATCCCCGCGTGGGCACGACAGCGGCGGGAGTGCGTGCTGGCGGTGCTGGCACATGCATACCAGGGAACGGAGCCTGTCAGGAGGGGCAACCGGAAGATGGGGCAGCTGCGTTGTCCCATCCAGCCACACTGGGTGCACCCTTCGCTGCACGACGACAAGGAGGTGATGCTGCAGTTCGTGAGGTGCCATCCTCAGGCATTTCTGCGTGCCAGTGCCGCACTGCGTGCAGACGCAGACGTCGTGATCGCAGCGTTGCAGCAGGACGCGTCGATGTGGCACCACGTCGAGGACAAAAGCCTGCAGGAGCAGCGCAGCGTTGCGCTTGTTGCTGTTCCGTATTGCGCAAACAGCGCTGTGTGGCTCAGCGACAAGGCGTTTGTGCTCGAAGCACTCGAGAACAGTGAGGTGATGTGGACAGATGTCAGCAAGGCGTTGCAGCAGGACAAAGAGGTCGTCATGAAGGCGGTTGCTTGTGTCAAGCTGAGGGAGTTTCAGCGACTGAGTGCCACGTTGCAGCAGGACAAAGAGGTCGTCATGAAGGCACTCCAACATATCACAGTGAAGTTCGGTTGTCTCAGCGAGGTGTTGCAGCAGGACAAACAGGTCGTCATGAGGGCACTTGATCATGGCAGGCTGGAGGACTTCCACCAACTGAGCACGACGTTGCAGCAAGACAAGGAGGTCGTCATGAAGGCGCGTGGATGTGTCGATGTAGATTTCGGTGACCTGTGCGAGGCGTTGCAGCAGGACAAAGAGGTTGTCATGGAGATACTTTCTTCTGATGATGTGATCAGCTTTCATCAACTGAGTGCAACGCTGCAGCAAGACAAAGAGGTTGTGATGGAGGCACTTGAGCAGTACAAACTGAAGAACTTTCACAGACTGAGCGCAGCGCTGCAGCAAGACAAAGACGTCGTCATGAGGGCAATTCAACACGTCACAGTGAACTTCGGTGATCTGTGCGAGACGTTGCAGCAGGACAAAGAGGTCGTCATGGAGGCTCTTTGTTCTGGTTCTGTGATCAGCTTTTACCAACTGAGCGCGACGTTGCAGCAAGACAAAGACGTGGTCGTGAGGGCGCTGCATTATGGCAAGCTGCAGGACTTTCATCAACTGAGCACCACGTTGCAGCAGGACAAGGAGGTGGCCATGAAGGCATTTCAAGTACAGATCGTGAACTTCGGTGACCTGAGTGAGGCTTTGCGATCGGACAAAGCCTTCGCACTGCAGGCAGTCACCTCCTATCCTCACATCTACACCTCCATCACCGGCCCACTGCGCCAGGACAAGGACGTTGCGTTGGCAGCTATTGCAAAGAGGCACACCCTGTTCCCTAGCATGGTCCCTACGCTGCGTGACGACCTGGAGGTGGCACTTGCTGCCATCCGTGCCGACCCGTGCAACTTCATCTACGCAGGGGACAGTGTGCGTGCTGACAAGCAGGCAGCACTTGCCGCCTTCCCTTGTCCTTCCAAGCCCGACCGCCCTGTGCTGCTCCCTTTTGCCAGTGCAGAGCTGCAGGCAGACCGCGAGGTGGTGCTTGCTGCGGTGCGTGTGAATAGAGAGAATGCCGACTACGCCAGCCCTGCCCTGCAAGACCTGGTTGCCTCTGGCCCGTAGGGCACCGTACGGCACCCGCCCCTCTTCCAGTTTTTTTTCCAGCCAAGAGCAAGAGCCAGGCGTTCACTACCGTGGCCTCCGGCGGCTGGGGGGCTCCGCCCCCCCAGACCCCCGATGTAGCGTGTGCACGTCTAGTAACCAAGTCCTTGCGCTGCTACGGTTGTGGCATATCCGGGTATCGTCGGAATGTCGGTCCCGAAAGTCATTTTTTAGGGTTTTCCTCCAGCACCCGAGGATGGCGCGAGCCGGAGAGGAACCGTGTAAGGAACCCATTCGGTACAAGGCCAAGGGCCCCAGACCGGGGAGTGGTGTACACAAAGAGTGGGGGGCGTTCCAACAAAACGTTGTTCGGCAGTAATTGGTTTGTTGTCTCGTTTTACTTTTAATTGTCACTTCACGATCCAGCGGAAGCACAGCTCGTTCCCTTTTTGTTCGTATCCAAACTACATCATAGGCTTGTGTATTGGAGGAAGTCCGGAGTAAGGACTGGCGTCACCACTTCTCTCATGCTTGTTTCACGAAGAAGCAGCCAGTAGGGTAGCCGGTATACGTAGGGACCCCCCTCCCCTCCCCTCCCCTCCCCTTTCTACCCCCCCCCCCCCCCCCAGTTGAACCTCGAATTCAAGAGCTGTTCAAGAAGTGTTCATGGATACATGCCCCCGCATCCTTGGGGCGTGGGCGGGGTGTGGGGTGCCCCCATACCCCCTCCCTCCCACACCGCCCTAGAAACTACACCCCTCCCCCCCTCCAACAGCACAGGATCACATCCCCACACCCTCACACCGCCCCCACACCCATGCTCATACAACACACCGCGCGGGAGGGGTATTTTTTTTACGCACACGGGCTTCGCGCGGTAAGTGTCACTCAGCTCTGCCCCATCTGACACCACCACCATTGCGGGCATGCCTCTGTCGATACGAAGTTTTCTATCAAATCAGTTTGGCGACGGTGCTTCCGACTGCCGCAGGTCCGCATCTTCTTTGGGGCTCTTTGGGGCAATTGCGGGCTGCTGCGGCGCAGTCTGTGCCGCATGCTACGGCCTGCCCACCCTGGGCGCAGGCAGCTTACTCCTCCTCTCGGGCTCGCTGCTGATGTGGGGGCTCCTCTTGCATGACCCATCCCAGCAGCTTGCCAAGTGGAGGCTGTGCACAGCGCTCTCTATGATACTGGCCGGGTCCATCCTGACCGACCTGCAGGCTGCTGCCACACCCTACGGTGGAAGAGGATTGCCTTTCATCCTGACAATCATCAACTCGACAGCCTCGCTCGGGATGGACACATGGGTGCGGCATTCCTTCGCCGCCATATCGCTCATCTGGGTCACAGCCGTCTTCCTGGAGACGCTCTTCCGCCCAGGCCTGTTTGACGCCGCAGCGGGGATTTCGCCCCGCTCCATCTCACACAGCATTGCCATGTCTTGCACGGTCCCGCCGTGCACCCCACAGGTGGGGATCGCCCTGGCAACCTCTGCAACAACCTGGGTGCACCAGATCTGCGGGTTGGCCTGCTGTATCACATTCCGCAGGTTCCCTGCGGGACGTGGTGCCCTTGAGAGACACAGCAGCCTCTCCGCCCTGTTGGCGGGTGGCAAGGCGGGCCACAACCAGGCGGACAACCGGCAGCAGAACCCGCTTGGGGGCGAGCAGGGGGGTGACGGTGCGTTCCCCACCGGGTTCCGTGTGGAGCTCTCCCAGGAAGAGCCGGCTGCGCTGCGGCCTGGGGTGAGACAGAACCATCCTTTGTGGGGCCGCGGGTCGGTGAGCTCTGCGAGGGACCCACCGCTTGTAGAGCGGGGTGGTTCCCTCTGGCGAGTCGCCACACCCGCAACGGTTCAGGTGATAGACAAGGTTGCGAAGCGGCTCGCGGACCTCGATCTGGACGCGGCTGCGGAGGAGCTGTACAGCGAGTCCCCCCAACAGATCTCGGAGCGGGGGTCCCGGGCGGGGAGGGCCGAGCTGCCGCCGGAGATCCACGTGTCGCTGGAGATCATCCTGAACAACCTGAGGAGGTACCGCGCATTCCTCCCCGAGACGCTCTTTGAGAGCAGCCAGTGCGAGGCGTCCTTCAACAGCATCATCTCGACTAGTCTCCCGCTCCTCCATAAATCGCTGGCAATCCCGGGGCAGACGTCATCTGAGTGTGACATCATGTTCACAGACATCGTAGGGTCGAGCTTGCTCTGGAGGAATGTCCCCAGCGCGATGCGAGCCGGTCTTCGGATCCACGACAGGCTTTTCCGGCAGTGGATTAGCCGCATGCAGGGCTATGAGGTGAAGACAATAGGCGATGCATTTATGGTCGCCTTCGACACCCTGGCAGAGGCAGTTCAGTGTGGGCTGACGCTGCAGGAGGAGTTGTTCAAGCTGACCTGGCCTGTGGATCTGAACGAGCAGGACTGCAGCGCGTTGGAGCCGGAGGTGTGGTCTGGAATGCGGGTCAGAATGGGGGCGCACTACGGCAGTGTCGAGATTGAGTCCAATCAGGTGACGGGGCGATTTGACTATTTTGGAGCAACGGTGAACCGCGCAGCCCGCATCGAAGCGGCCTGCATCGAAGGCGGGATCGGGGTGTGCCGGGACCTGCTCAGCATGGTCGATCCTTCTATCCGCTTCTCGTGCTCCACCATCGATCTGGGCGACACAGAGCTGCGCGGGCTGGATGAGAACGCCTACATTGTGATCCTGGTTGCAGAGAGCATGCCCCGGCGTGCAGCCGTGCTCCGGAGGGCCGTGGCTGCAGGGGTGAAGCGGGTGCACCTCCTCGACAGCAGCAGCAGCAGAGGCAGCCACCCCACGGTGTGCCTTACCATCCCAGCCCCCATCAAGGTATGTCCCGAGAAGCGTTTTTCACACGCAAGAATCTTGTCACAGTGAAAAAGATAGTTGGCAGCGCTTTGGGTGACAGACACAATCTACCTTGCCTTCGTGCGGAGAGAGTGGCATTCAGAGCTGCCAACCGTGCAGAAGTGGGTTTGTAAGTGTGCGTGGAAGCGTCAACCGCATCAAATAAAGTGTGCCCACCAACATCCTCCCCCCTGCAGGAGGCATTTTGCGAAGCGCCCGACGCGCTGCGGCTGACTGATCTGGCCACTGTGGCCCGGATCGAGACGCGAGTCGCCTTCCTTCTACACACCGGGGACTCCGATACCGAGCAGCAGTCGATGCGGGACTCGTCGTCCACCATGACTGGAAGTGTGTCTCTGTGCATGTCTCGGGACGACGCACACGAGCTGGTCGAGCCGTTCAACTCTGATGTGAAGAAGCGGCGATCTCTGCGGGGTGCTGAGGAGGTGAGCGTTGCGCTGAACGAGTCACTCGCAGTCATCTCCGCCAGCGCCGAGCGGACCGGCGGCAGTATCGACGATGTCAGCAGCCGCAGCACCGCAGTCAACTGGAATGTCCACAAGCGATGCGGGGCGCACGTCGAGTCTGCCTTCCATTTCATGGGCCTTGTGCACCACAGCATCACGCACTTGCTGTTCACCTCCGTCGTGACGGGCCCTGTATTCTCAGGCTACCTCCAGGCCCCAAGCAAGCGCTTCGTCACGACTGTCGGCCCTACCGTCGAACTGTGCTCCCTCGTATGCACTCTTGGGGCCCAGTATAGCGCGCGGTGTGTGTATATCGACTTAGCAGGGCGGTCGCACGACAGGCTGCTGCGGCCTTACATCCGCCCAATCCATATGTGGTCAGACCTGCCACGGGATCTGTGGAGCGGGCGTTTGCGTGTCTACCAGGTGCACACCGAAGCGCTGCAGGATAAGTTCCTTGTCTGCACTTCGCGCAGGTCAGCCCAGTGGGGTTGGGGCGACGACTACCGAAAGGCGTTCTCTGCGGGGGACTCTGAAGAGGTGGAGAGGAATGCGGGGTGCGACCCGGTGCTGCAGCGCGTTGCACACACCCTGAAAAATACCTCGCGTCCTGTGTCTAACTCTGTCACGGAGGTGACCCCATTATCGGACCTGCCGGGAAACATCCCTGCCTGATTGCCGTGTGTTAGCTAAGGCTTTCTGGGTGGGCGCAGTGCAGTGGACCACCGGTTGCTGATGGGTGGAGCTGAGAGTGGTTGCGCAAGGTGGTTCGCCCAAAGCAGCCGCAGGTCCGCAGAGGGTAGCCTGGCAGCGCTTCTGCGCGAAAGGCAAATATGTTGGCGAAGGGTGTCTTGGTGAGTTCATCTTTCTTTTTGATAAGAATGCAACAGAGAGCTCTGGGTGAGAGGTGGGTTCGGCCTACAGCAAAAAAAAAATAAAGGGCTTTTTTTCCCTCGTTTCGGCAATACGCCTTGTTTTCTTTTTACTAGTTACGAGCGACGAAGCGTAGCGAAGTCGCGAAGTAACGAAGGAAATCGTACGACTGAAGCTTTGGATTAGCACCTCATGCCACTTCACAGGGCCTCAACACAGCCTTGAGAGTGTGCGCTCAACAAAAAGTAGTCCGGAACTGTTCTCCCACAGTTGCTGGACAGGGTGTCTATAATAAAGCGAAAGGAGTACGATTTTTTTGCATTATTTTTGTGTCTCTTGTCGGCTACATTCCACCTTCCTTCCGCATGGCAAGAAACACCCACGCACAGACAAACCGCGAGGCTTGCATCGATGAAGGGTCGTGGTTGTACTCCTCCAACAAGAACCCAAGCAACTTACGCATACTGGGGGGGTCTTTGCTGGTCGACAAACTTCGACAAACTTCTTCAGTTTTCAGCCAATTCAACAGGAAATGCACCAAAATGCACTGACGACCACCCCGTAGCGAAGACCCCCTGGGGGTCTTTGCTTCGAAGTGCAGAAAAGTGAATCGCCGCACAACAAAGGCGACAAACAGACACACTTTGACACAGAGCGAAGGCCCCCCATCGGCTTCCCCTTTACTTCTTCTTTTTTGACAATTGATCGTTCGGCATGGAGTCAGCGGGTTCTGAAAACCCCGCTGAGCCACACCACATGCCCCCACCCGCCCCTCGGGCAAGGTTGTGTGTGTGTGGGGGGGGGGGGTTCAGCGTTTTGAAGAACAGCAGCTTTCGTTGCGATCCCCCCCTTGTATTCACCGGTTTTTTTGAGGTGCGATTCACGACCCAGGAAACTGTGCCAAAAAAAGGCACAGCGGCCGTGCTCCCTTCTTCCTAAATGATGCGTTGAGGCTTCCACCCCTTTAGCCTGCTGCTTTATGTGGGACAGCCCCACACGCCACACATTGAGTGAAGAATGTGGACCAGAATTTTTATTACTTGAATCTTTCGAATGGAGTATTGCACCTTCCCTTCCATGCCATGTCACAGGGCCCCAGCACAGCCTTGAGACAGCAACGACAAGAGGGTAGGCTTCCAATAAAGCAGATGCAGTCGAGGGCGTTGATAGTTTTTTTTGCAGTTGCCCTGCAGTACAGGACCGTCTTCACCCCGTTGCATGGCTGCACACGATGATCCGTGTGATGCACTCAGGCGCTTTGGTGGCTTTCCAGCTGTCAGCCGACTTTACCTGTCGGTGTCTTCACGTGCTCCGGGAGGAATCGGCGCCATTACGCCCCGGCGGAATGGCCCTGCGGCCCGATTGCCATCTGGTCTGGTGTCTTTGCAGCCAGTCTGGTGGGAGGGGGGGGGGGGGGATTCCCTGAAGTGCTTCGTTTTCTTTACCACACGCAGCTCACGGACCAGTCTTCCCGTGCAGCGATTGACCGCACCCCCCCCTGTCAAAAAGGAGGGTGTCGATCGCAACGGGTTCAACGGCACCTCGCCGCTTTCAAAGGAAAGTTCGGAATGCCTCTGGCACAGATCCCAGGGAGGGTTGTGTGTGGCAGGCTTTTGTAGCAGGGGATCTGATTTGCTCCATGGTTTCGCAAAGTATGTTTCCACATATTGAAACGTGGCTATTCCCTGCTAACGAACAGCTTTGTGGGAGGTCAGGGCTTCATGGCGGTGGTTCAGACATCAAAGGAGTCGTTGTTCTCCATGTCTTGCTGAGATCGGCGCCGGCGGCGATGGGTGCCTCAGTTCTGATTGAATGTCGGAATCACTGCGTGGTGACGCACCCCGCTCCCGATCAGAGTTACGTATCCCTACCTTGATGTTCTGTGTCAAAACGCAGGAGACCGAACCCTTTGCAGAGCATGGTGTCCCCACCACCGCTCAGCTCTCTAGGAAAATGGTCAAATTTCTTGCCTGTCCCGTTGAAGGGGCGCATTAGAGTAGTCGTATTTGGTCAAAGTTATAGATGCCCCACCCCCAACCCCAACCCCAACCCCGTCACCTCACTGACTAACGAGCCGTGACTTGGTAGCGAGGGCCCCTGGCAGCCTGATTGTTGCCCTCCCACCCTCCCCCCCCCCCCACACACACACGCGTACCCTTTTTATGCTGAGTGTAAATCTAAGCTGCACAGACACCATAGCCACACGCGTGAATCTTCATATAGTAGCGTAGAGCGCACCAAGAAACCTGCTGTTGGTGTGATTTCCACTGTCTCTGAGGGGGGGGGGGGACTCCCGGGGGGAGAGAGGGGGTGCCAGTAGACACACACAGCCAACCCTCCAGGATGGCACGCCCTCAACACACGGGGGGCTGCCTGCGATGGTGGACACGATGGGCCCCGAGTCTCTGGGGCGGAGCATGCTGAGCGAGCACCGCTTCGAGACAGACCTGGATGCCATCAGCCCGCGCAGCGGCATCTACATGACCGCAGGGAGGGTCAGGCCGCGCAGCGCCCCGCCCCGCCGCCCGCTCTCCGCCAACCCCTGCGACATGATCGGCAGGGCGGTGGGGGCAGATCTCACCGCGCAGGAAGTGGACCTCCTGTCGTGGCGGCAGAACAAAGACTTCACCTGCTTCCTCTTTGGTGCCGACTTCACATCATCGTCGAAGCTCAACAGGGAGGTGCGCGGCTGCGCCGCTGCGGCACAGACCCAGCAGAGCGCGCGCTGCGCGCGCGCCACGGGGGGGCACGGCAGCCGACCTGCAGCATCCAGCAGGCTTCAGGAGTACAACCAGCGGAAGCGACTCCGAATGAAGGCCGAGGCAGATCGACACCGCATGGCTGTCAAACTGGATGACTTCCGCCGTGCCGACCTCCGGGAGCTCTTCCGCTGTGTGAAGTACACACGCAACGCGCTGACACATGCCGGTGCTGCCTCCCTCACCTCCGCCTCCCCGCCGGACTGCCACGCGCAGGCGGCTGTCACAGCTCTCGCCTGCCTTGCAGCAACCGCCTTCCACCACGGCGACACGCTGCGCCGCGTCAAAAGGGTTGCCGTTGCAGCTGCCCTCTGCGCCGCAGCCACCCCATGCATCGCGCTGTGGGAGCGGAGGCGGGCACGCCCCCCCGCAACGCCTTCAGAGATAGTGACAGCGAGGCTTATGGAGGCGGGCAGTTTCAGCTCGAGGAGAAGGTATCGATTCCGCCCGATGACGGGGAGGGCGCTGAAGCCGCGCACGGTGCCACCGCCACACCCCCTGTCTGCGCAGCGCGCGGTGGAGAGGGAGAAGCAGCAGCAGCAGGCGCAGGGTGGCTGTGCCGCAGGGCCCGTCTTCTCCATAGGCCCCGTCGGGCTCACATCCTGCAAGCGTGTGCCAACACCCCGCACCGTGACACCCGCGCCACATGTGGTGCGCAGGCGCAGCCAGCAGAAGAAGGCTGCGGTATCAGAAAAGAGTGTGGGTGGCATGGCGGTGGGGCCGACGGACTGCGTAACGCCCTGTCGGGGCGAGGGTGGTGGTGTGGCGGCGGGAGGGAAGAAGGAGGAGGAGGGGGAGAGGAAGGGCGGCGGGGTGGCGCCGGTCGCGGGGGGTCGTGGGAGTGCCGGAGGCGGCGGGGGCGATGCGGGTGGCGGGGGGCTGCAGGGGGGGGGCGTGAGGTGTGAGCTGCAGTGTGGTGCACCTCACCCGCCGCCATTCTCCTCCGCACACGGTGGACTCCCGCACGTCGGGGTAGACCCCTTTTGGGATATCGGAATATCGGGGGGTCTGGCGAGGTCCGACCCCCGCTCGCGGGGGTCGTCTGGGCACCAAAAATATCAGGGCAGACCCCCGCTCCAGGGGGTGGGGGGTCCACCGTGCATGCTTCATTCACCCCCCCCCCCCCTCCACCCCACCCCGCAAGAAGGTGCTGGGAGACTTGCTTTTCCATTCACTCTCGACGATCAAACCGCCCCCTCCACCCCACCCCCGTCTATTCGGTGGGATTCGGCTACGTCTCTTCGTTTCTGCCTCGAGATTTGTTTCTGCTGCTGTTTTTGATCCGGACGTTCAGCCGAGGGGGATGCCCGTGAGCCCCCCTTGGGCAGTGATGTCTGCCGATTTGCTGCAGACGCGTTGCTACCGCCTCTGCCGACATCACTGCCCTTGGGTGGGTGAGGGGGCCTGTGTGGACCCCCTGGCCGGTGGGTAGATAGCACCCCCACCGAAACCCATGGATGTTTCCACTTCCACATGTGTTCGGTGGGGCAAGGACGTTGCTGGCTATATCAGGGTTATAGCCCGTGGTGCGATCCGTTCTGATCTGATTCGGCCCGTCGGGAGGGAGGGGGGGTAAATGGGGGGGGTGTGTGTGAGAGGTCTGAGAGAGAGAGAGAGAGAGAGAGAGAGAGAGAGAGAGAGAGAGAGAGAGAGAGAGAGAGAGAGAGAGAGAGAGAGAGAGAGAGAGAGAGAGAGAGAGAGAGAGAGAGAGAGAGAGAGAGAGAGGAGAGAGAAGAGAGGAGAGAGAGAGAGAGAGAGAGAGAGAGAGAGAGAGACACGTAGCCCCCCACCCGTGACCCCCCTCGACACGGTCAGCCCGAGGTCGGCGCCGTGCGGCGCTGAGCGCTATGCCCCCCGTTCGGAGGTGGTCAACGTCTGCAGGGCCCACTCCAAGCCCAAGTGCCATGACTGCGACGCGGCGGGGCACAACCGAACCCTGCGAATGGAAGACTGCTGCCGGGCCCACCACCGCCAGGATGACGGACTGCCCGTGCAGTTCTGCACCACGCACCGGCTGCTCCGCTGCGGCACCTGCAGCTCCTCCAACATGTGCTGCAAGCGTGGGCCACCACGGCTGCCGCGACCATGACCTGCCCCCCTGCGGGGTCTGCGCCTCTCTGCCTGAGATGGATGACAGACGCCCCACCGCTTGCTGCAAGAAGGGCCACCACGCCCCTCCCGCCCCTGCGACGCCTGTGGAGGCAGACGCCCCCACCCCGCCGCCCCATGTGCCGCCAACCCCGCCCTTCCCAGAGGCGACTGCGCCCTACCGTGGGGGATCTTCCCTCCACCACGCCACCCCGTGTGCCTGCGCCTCAGCCCTCCCCTGAAGCGACCCCGTGTCCCGCTACTCACCCGAGCCCGCCACCCCTCCAGTTATCCTGAAGAGGCTGGCCCATACCGTGTGCTCCCCGGGCTCACCCCCACCGCCACCTGATGCAGCCTCGTAGGAGGCTCTCACCCGACGGCGTCAGGCCATCCATCCCCGCCGTGGCGCAGCTGAAGCCGCACCGCCTTAGAGGCGCATACCGGTTCCACCCCGGCACTGCCTGCCCAAAGGCCTAGGGTCGACCACGTGATCCCCACCGCTAACGCTGACGTTGACGTGGGCGCCGCTGATCCGGACCCACCTTCTCCTACTACCTCCCCTCCCGACGGCGTGTCCGTTGACGCTAGCCCCTTCCCCAAAGGCCCCGTTCTGGGTGCCTCTTCCTCCTCCGCCCGTGCGCGGTCACCGCAACGCGCCTACAGGCTTCCGGGCCTACCTAATCCTCCTTCCTCACGTAGCGCGTCACCCGGGCGCTACAGACCGGTTGTCGGCGCCTGCGCCTCCTCCTCCTCCTGTGTCACTTCCCTCACCCCACCAGAGCAGCTCCTCTCTCAAACAAGGGGAGTCTACCGGGCCGCGGGCCCGCGTAGTTAAGTAGACGACACCCTTGGGGTGCGAGTATTTTCGTTTCGGGGATATTCACACTATAAGCATACGAGAGAGAGAGAGAGAGAGAGAGAGAGAGAGAGGAGAGAGAGGAGAGAGAGAGAGAGAGAGAGAGAGAGAGAGAGAGAGAGAGAGAGAGAGAGAGAGAGAGAGAGAGAGAGAGAGAGAGAGAGAGAGAGAGAGAGAGAGAGGGAGGGAGGTGCCCTGTCGCCGTTGTCTGGAGCCCCATCTACATCCCCACCCCCTCGACCCGACGTTCACGACCCCCCCAGAAAATTACCCCAGCCCCTGCCCACCCCCCTTCCCCATCTCCACTTCGGTCCATCCCCTCTCCCCCTCACACAGGGCACCACGGGTGGAGGGTCTTACAACAAGACACCAACCCCGCCACACACACACACCCCTCACACCTCCCCCCTCCCCCCACGCTTTGCCAGAGCTACCGTGACAAGCAGTCCGCGGGGTGGGGTGGGGGGGTGGAGGTGGGTTGTGAGGTGCAGGTGGTACCCTCCCCCTCCCCCCCTCCCCACCTCCACCTCCACCCCTGAGACCTGCCGGCCGGTTGGAAGTGGGGCGGCCCGCCCTTTTTTTTTTGGTGGCAAATCGCTCCCCAATCCACTCCCACACACTCTCTCTCTGTCGGGAATGATGGCAGAGACTGGGACCGCCATCAAAAGTCTCTTATGCGATTTCACGGGAGCCGTGAGGGTCCGCGGGCGTTCGCGATGGGCAGAGGCGAGCTGGAAGGAGGGGGATTGGGTTGTGGTTGACGGCGTGCTGGTCAGCCGAGAAAGCATCTACGCCGAGGTTGGGGAGCAGATGGTTCAGGACGTGCTCGAGGGGCGCAACTCCTGCTGTTTCACCTACGGAGAGGAGGACCGCGGCCAGCGCGAGGTGATGGGCGGCACCGGCTCCACACCCGGCCTGATGGCTCAGGTCACAGAACACCTCCTCCGTAAGGTTGACAGCATCAACCAGTCAGGGTCACATCAGACCGCCTGCCTCCAACTCTCCTGCTTCTCCCTCTCCGAAGACACCGCCGATGTGACGGACCTGCTGGACGCATCCCCCGACACCAACATCGGAAACTACTCTGTCTGGGAGGACCCCTTGCGAGGGCCTGTTGTGCCGGACGTCTCCTCTGTGCTCCTGCAGTCTGCAGACCAGCTCGCGGCAGCGACACGGTTCAGCACACCTGCCTCGCTGTTTGCGGCTGCCACGATGCAGGCCCCGCCGCACGCCCACACGGTGTATCAAGCGACGCTGTTTAAGGCGACAAAGAGTGACGGCGATGACGTGGAGCACCAGATCAGCAACCTCCGTCTCGTCCTCACATCACAGCGGAAGGGCAACACAGGCTTTGTCGGGCTGCAGCGGATTGTCGACGGCCTTCTTGCGGCGCAGACAGACACCAGCCTGCTCGTCAGCCTGAGGGGTCTTGTGAAGGCGCATGTCTTGACGTATCTCCTCTGCGAGTGCCTCGGGGGGAACTGCGTGACGACAGCGCTGGGCTTCCTCGGGGATGACCGTGAGATAAGCGCGGATGTGCTGAAGTTCTCCCGGGATGCGCGGCAGCTGAAGGGCATCGTGAGGCAGAACAGGTCGCACCACGAGGCGGCGGTGACGGAGATCTCGTGGCAGATCGAGCAGGCGGAGGAGAAGTTGAAGCAGGCGGCGGAGGGGGGACAGCCCAACGGGAAGGAGCGTGAGGAGGACACGGCGCTGTCCACACCGAACTGGGCATCGAGCATCGCGCTGCGGAAGGAGGCGATTGGGCTGCTGGCGAAGCTTAAGAACAGCTGCCTGTCGCATGCGCGCTTCGGGGAGACGGACCTCAGCGCTGTGCCTGTGGGCTCTGGCGTGCAGCAGGCGCAGCCGGCAGGGTCTGCGTGCCGCTTCCCCGCCCTCTACCACTCGCGGGAGAACAGCCCCGAAGCGATAGCGGCAGCGTTGCGCACTGAGAACCGTGTCCTGTCGCAGCGTATCGATGAGTTGGAGCGGGAGCTCAACTCGCACAGTAGAGCCCCGTCTGCTCTCACCGGCCCCGTGGCGAAGGTATGGCAACGGCACAGAAGCAAGAAAAGAAGAAAAGGAAAAAGGAAAGGGAAAGGGAAAAGAAGAAGCGTGTTGTCAAGAGGAGGGGGGGGGGGTCTTCGCGAAGGCAGTGTACAGAACAGAAGAGTCTCTTTTCGGTGGATTTTCACCTTTTTGTTTGATGCATCCGCCCCGCCGCCCCACCCCCCCCACCCCCCTGCCTTCAGGAGAACTATTCGCTGCGAACGCAGGTTGCCGTGCTGACCGCCCTCACGCAACAGCAGACACAGGAGCTGAAGCAGCGCCCCGGCCGCGGGAGTGGCGGGGTACCCCCTGCACGCGACGTCACGGGACCCTGCGCTGCTGGGGCAGCGCAGGAGACCCACGGCCTGTCGCCCTCAGGCTCCAGCGTGTCGCTGCGCCGCGAGGCATCTGATGCACGGCGCGTGGCAGAGCTGGAGAAGGAGGTCGCCTTCCTGTCGTCACGCCTGCGGGACGAGCGCAGCGAGACGCAGCGCCTGCAGGACACCATACAGGGCCTGAAGGGGCACGAGCGCCTTGCAGAGGAGGTATGCACTGGGGGACGCTCGCCCGCCCCGACGGGGTGGGGGTGGCAGAATGGGGTAGCCGTTGCTGTGTGTGTCGCGACAGCCACTCAGCCCTCTCCCCTGGGCTGACGCTTTCGCACACCCCCTCTGGGGGGTGTGTGGAAGCGTCAGCGCACCAAACGAAGTATAAAGGAGTAGAAGGGGGCTGTGTTTTTCTTTTCGCTGCAACACACACACCACCATATGCACAACACACAGCGCCTGAATGCACGCTGGATGGAGATCAAAGACGAGCGTGACAAGATGCGGGAGGAGATGCAGAAGAAGAAGCTCGCGATGCAGCACGTGATCCACGAGAAGAGCGACGCCATCCAGCAGCGCATGCAGGACATGGAGATCGAGAACGCCGCGCTGCATGAGGAGCGGCGCGTGCTGTTCCGCATCCTGCAGGACGGGAAGAAGCAGTACGAACGCCTCAAACGCGAGGTTGCGAAGGTGGGGGGGTCCATCTGGCGCCCCACAGGTGGGGGCACCTCCTCTGCAGCCAAGGCCCTGCAGCAGGCCGCCGCCTCGACAAACCACGCCAACAGCGCGACGCACAGCACCGTCAGCACCGCACGCAGGGGCAGGCAAGCCCCAGCCAACGGGCAGAGCTCCTCACACACCCACACGTCACCCTCGCCTGCAGCTGCATCACGGTACCGCAGCCAGTCAAACCCTGGCAGCAGGAGCTCCTCACGCAAGGGGCATGCCAACACTGTCACGCTGGGAGCGGTGCATGCCGGTGGTTCTGCCGCTGACGATCTCCACCAGAAGTCAGGGCGTGCGAGGAAGGCACGCGCAGGGCGGACAGTCAACAGCCAGAGCGACCTGGGGTCGGCGTATATGCCGTCTGCCGTGCGGGGGATTATGGCGCAGGCGCCGCCTGTTAGCATTGCGAGTCTGTCGCCTCCGCCAGCGAGGGCTGACGGGCGTGCCCTGCCTATAGGGGAGTACGACAAGGAGGCGACGAAGGAGCACCGCTATGCTGGAAGGTCTGCGTCTCCGACAGGCTCGCCGCACATCACGCGTGAGGAGATCCTGACTGCCAAGATGGAGCTGCAGCACCTGCAGGACGAGGTGGCGGTGCACCTCCGTGAGTTTGAAAAGGAGGACTCTGCAGACAGCCTGGCTAACACACAGCCCGCGGTGGCGTGCAGCCACTGGCGGGACGAGCTGGCCGCGTTTGAGAAGTCGCTCGACACGTTCTAGATTATATTCGCCAATGAGGCGGGGGCGGGGAGGAGGGGAAAACCTCGGGAAGAGAGCAGCGTATGACACACCCGGGGTGTGTGTGTGTGGTGTGTTTGGGAATCGGCGTGGAAGGGGTGGCTGTACAAAATAGTTCATCTGTTGTGTGTGTGGAGGGGGGGGGGGGTGGGGGGGGGCGGGGGAAGGTGGTAGTACCCTTATTTTCCCCTCCCCCAAAACAATGATTAGTTCCTTTGGGGAGGGGTGGGGTGCCTCCCCCCCGCCCCCCCCCCCCCCTTGCTACCAAGCCACAGCCAAGCCACGGCTCGTCAGTCGGTGAGGGGAAGCAGATCGCTCCGCAGTTCTTTCTCACTCAGTCTCACGCCTGGTGTAGCGAGGGGCCCCACCTCCCCCTCCCTCCCTGCTCAGTAATGTTTTCTTTGCGGGTTCGGCGCACGAACAACGCCTTATCCTTTTCTTTTTTGCGGCATTTCTGTGCCCCCCCCCCCCCCCCCCCCCCCGCGCGGATCAGGCAGGGAGGAGGTGTGACCCGCTCTTCCTTGGGGTGCTTAGATGGGGGGGGGGTGGGGTGGGGTGGGGGGAGCCCCCCTGGCGGGGGAGGGGCATAATCATCCCCTTGCCTGGCGACCACACACGCCTCCACCCGAGCTCCGCTGAAACTGCATCCCTGGGGTATTTCACCTTCCTTTAGACGTTTTCTTTTTTGATTCATTCCCCCCCCCCTTTTTTTTTATTTATTTACAGTTTTCATGGCTGCATAACGGCCGTTTTAAAAAATCCCTTGTATTTTGTGGACTTGCAAAAACGGCCGCTGATTTTCAGCATTTTAAAAAACGGCCGTTTTTTTTACCTGGGAATTTTGTATGGGGCGTGGGTCAGCAGGCGAGATCCCACCACCAGGAGTGCCTCCCCACTGCAAGGGATACCCTGCAGCAAGCATTGTGAGCGCGCCTTCAAGTATGATGCGAAGAGTTCAGACTTCGTGGACCACTTTGACGGACCGCGCCATATCAAGAAGAAGAAGAACGCAGCGTTGAAAGTGCAGAGCCAGGGAAACAGCTGGCGCTGTCGGAGCGCGATACCCTCAGTGGCAGGCTTGCAACTTCGGATCGCCCGGGGTGCGTTGTTCACCGGATCACCGGCTGGCATGGTGCATGATGCTGTCAAGAAGTGTGTCCCGAGGAGGGGCTGAACATGCTTGCGGCCAATCTAGGCACGTGTGTCGTGGATGACCGTGCAGGCAGAGGTGGGTGTCGCTCACTGGCATCAGGGCTCTTCCGACAGAGCTTTCCCTTGATCTCGGCGACAGCACCCCGGATGAGAAGGACACCGCCTTCGCTGATTTATTCCCGAAGGCACGGGCGATCATCCCGGGCAATATGCAGCACCAGCTGGATGGGTTCACGACCGCACTGGCGCTGAAGGATGTGCTGTGCCACATCTCTGACGCAGCTGAGAGGGAGAAGCAGGCGAGCAAGACGGCACCACCGGCCGTGCGATCTCGCTTCTCTCCGACACACACTACCTGCACCGCTTGAGTGGATCTGCACCTTGCACCACGTTCCCGGGCATTTATACAATCTTCCGGGCCCGCTGCAGGACAGCGGCCCTGCTACGTGTGCGTCGCTTCTGCGGTTGGCAGAGATGCCCACGAAATCGCTGGGCTCGAGTCCCACCTGCAGGCCGCCGTCCACCTGACGGCACCCCTCGCATCGCTGCTCCAGAAGTACTGCGATGCGCAGCTGGGTGTGCCGACGGCGTGCCCCTGTCGACGCAGTGCACACCGACATTGAGAATGTCATCGAGAAAGTGTCTGAGGTGGGGAAGTGCGGCCCCCCAGTGCCCCTGGCAGGGGAGCTGGCCTGGGCTGGCGACCGCATGCGCAGAAGGTGGGACGGCACGGAATCAGGGAAGTCCTTCTGGTTTGCGGTCCGCCGTTTGTGCCCGAGCGCGTACAGCCGCATGAGTCGTAGGGGTGTCAGAACTCCGGTGCCACCTCCCCTCTGTTTCGGGGAGGTCACTAGCAGGTCCTGGGTGATCTACGACTAGGCCACCACGTTCCGAGGGTGTGCTGGATTTCTGGGACAACCCGGGGGCGAACCGGGCTGCTACACTCCTCTCTGCTCTCGGGTGTCTGCTGCTTGTCGAGCGGCAGGCAGGGCGGAAGTCATTTTTCTTTGTACAGTCGACAGAGAATCGCAGTGCCCAATGTCATGTGTAGGCAACAGGGAGTTGTCAAGTGTGTTTCCTCAGCTCGGTACGGTAAGCAGGAGGCGAATCTCCAAAGGAAAATAGGAGGGGGAAAAAAACGGCCGTTTTTTCGCCAACAAAACATGAAAACGGCCGTTTTTATATTTCGGTAGCGGGAACTGAGGTAGTGAATTCTCAGAAAATCCACTCCCTCCATGACGGCCGTTATGACACTATGAGTTTTGTGAACGAAAAAAGAAAGCAGATATATGAAGGCATCCGGAATCGTGGGCTCAAAAAAAGAAGAGGAAGGAAAAAAAAACAAACAAACCACAATGTCATTTCGGTCTGTTCAGGCGTTCTCTCTCTCTCTCTTGTGCATGATCCCGCCCTGTCCCCCCCATCGCCGCCTCTATCAGCACCCAGGCTCAGGTCGAGGTGCCCGCCCCTCCACCCCTCCCTTCCGATCCGATTATACCGTACTCTCAGGTTCAAGAATAATATTCTCGCTCCCCACCCCGACCCCTCCTCTCCCAGATAGGACGGAAGTAATCCCACTGTGCGGCCAGAAGAACCTGATATCGCGGCCCCTCCTCTCTCCCAGAGAGAGCAACCCCCGTCCGAAGAGCGCAGCGAAGCTCATATTGAACGGTTGTTCAACGTGGCAGCATGTGGGGCCGAGGCCTTTGTTCAGAAGTGCAGAAAAGCGATACACACTCTCCTTCATCTACCCCGCAACTCCTCTCCGGCATGGGGTGTCAGCAAAAAGCTGTGGCAAAGCTATGGCTGGCACATCCCTGGTGTTGTTGTTGTTGTTGTTTTTTGGGCACGGAAGTTTTTTTTTTCCGCCGCCCACCCCAGCTTGCACCGTAGCCCCCCTCACACACGCCCCTGTTGTCCTCCCGTCTTGCGCCCCTCTTTTGTTGTGAATCTCCTCTCGTGGGTGGGTGGGTGGGTGGGGGGGCGTGCGGGCCTTCATACACACACACTGTCTCGTGGCTTCTGTGCCCCTGCCAGTTCACACACCGCACTTCTCTCGGGGCAGGCAGTTCTCTGTGTGTTCCGTGCGATCGAAACGAGTTTTTTCATTTACTAGGTCATGAGGCGACAGAGTGTCGCCGGAAGTCCCGAAGTTGCAAAATGAAAGTTTACGGCTTGAAGCGGAGGGCGATCATCACCTTTGGCCATGCCACTTCTTCGCAGGGCCTTACCGCAGCCTTGAGACGGAAAGTGTGCGCACAGAGGGGTTTTCGATTGCATCCTCCTGTTTCTTCGGAAGTGACTTTCTTCATATATGACGCCTCTCCTCTCTGAGCCGATCACATCCCAGCACTCAATACCTTGCTTTTTTTCCCCTGTCCACACGTGCTGCGCCCCTTCCTGACGCCACTCCACTGAGGGTGGCGGGAGCTCAACACACGGCCCAGCGTTTCAACTCACGTGGAAACAGACACGCTGCCTCACTCAGCTCCCGTCCCTCGCATTTCCCTATTTCTTTTGTACGTATTGCTGTGTACCTGGTTATTTTTGCTTTCTCCTTCTCTAGGAAGGGGGGTCTTCGCTGATGGGGAAGGCAAATTGCACCCGTTGCGAATACCCCCCCTTCTCTCTCTCTCTCTCTCTCTCTCTTGGATGCAATAGCGAAGGGAACTTGTTTTGTGCGTCACGACAATCGCACACAGGGGGTTGCCGGGGGGGGGGGGGCTACACGCGGAGGCTGCTCCGCCTTAGCTTCCCACCCCAAGCATTACCTGCACCGCCCCACGCAACAGCCACAATTCAAAACAAGCTCTCTCTCTCTCCCTCCCTCCCTCCCTCCCTCCCTCCCTCCCTCTCTTTTCTGCTTCAGCACAACCCTCGAGAAGTGCCCTCGTGATCGGTGAATGCCGATCGACACACACTCACTCTCTCTCTCTCTCCCCCCCTTTAGATCTGCGCGACACACAGTTCTTCCCCGAATTGGGGAAAGCCTTCTGTCGCCCGTTCTTCCAACAGGGGGGTTGTAAGGCGGAAATGCCACGATAGTGCTGGTGGGTGATGGGTGGCCGCTCTGCCGCCACGCACACACGGATGCAGCTCTCGCGCCTGCCGACCTCACGCACCACGCTTCCGCAGGAAGTTCGATTGCCTTCTGACTTCTGTGGCCCGTGATATCAACGAAGGATCGCCAGGTTTTACCGCATCCCCTGCCCACCTGATGACTCGAGCGCCTCACACCGGGTCCCTCCCCTCCTGCCTGTCTGTTCTCCCTCTATCAATCTCTCTCTCTGTACCTTACTTTTCTCCACTTCACCGCCCACCCCAAGGTGTTGCACGCACAACCATTCCACCCCCTCTCCCCCACCGCCACACCACACACTCACACGCGGCGGCCTTGCTCTGCACCATGATATTGGGCCTCACAAAGGCTCCAGTGTATCAGAGGTGTCATGATCACAAATTTGTACAGGTGACGCCAACACCTTCTGCAGGGCTTGCGCTGCGGCGAATGTGCCAAGGTGTGCCGGGGTGTGAGCGGGGTGGGGTGGTGGTGGCGGTGGCGGTGGGTGCGTCTGCTTAGGCGAGAGGCCACGTCCCAAGCCCCGGGACCCCAAACCTTCCTCTCAAGAGTATGTGTGTGAGTGTGTGGAGAGATCACATCAGAGAGCAGCGGGATGTGCCTCGGTGTGCTCGACGCTCCGACAACAGGATAATACCACGTGTTGTGTGTTGGATAAATGGCACTGCCCAGTGAGCGGGTTCACACGCGCAGTGCGGGCAACTGGGTCATGGATCAGTGGTGGTGGTGGTGGTGGGGGGAGAGCCCCACTCATGAAAGGGGGTGGTGCTGGGGACCGCAGCACGGACTGCGCTGCATATATGGACGGGTTTCAGCCCGAATCGAGAGCTCGTTGGGCTGTTTTGTGTATTTGCAAACTGCTTGTTGCAACGATACCCCCCCCCCCCCCACCCCTCCCCCCCCCCCCACCCCCACCCCCACTTGAACGATTTTTTTGGGCCATGATGATCGTCGCCCCCCCCCCCTGGGGAGAGGGGCCGCTTATATTGCAGTCGCGGAGGACAGAACAGGGGGCGCGTGTGTTCTCGCGATCAACGAAACCCCCTTCTGCTCTACTCTTCGCCTCTCTTCAGAATTGCACTCACCCACACAGTTTCTTTGCCGGGACTCACTCACTCACCTCACCCACCCACCCACCCACCCACCCTGATCCCACAGGCAGCCCCACCCCCACCCCCACTTTCCCCTTTGCTGTGAATTGGGGACGGGCAGTGTTGTCGGGCGTGGGGGTGCGTGTGTGTCTGCCGGTGGAGGGGGGGCCCTAGTTGCGGTGGCGCCCGTGCCATCCGGTGTGGGGGGGGGGAGGGAGTGAGCCGCTCACCCCCCCCCCCCCTCCCCCCCTCCACCACCACTCCCACCCCCCCCCCCTAGGGGGGGTCAAATGGGGGTGACAAACACGATTTTTCAAAAAAACCGGCGCAGAGGCCCCAAAGCCCCCGTAAACCCTCCAAACCCCCCCAGATCGGTCCGGAAACCCATCGAACCCCACTTTTCCACCATTCCGGGCACCTCAGGTGCCCGAATTGGGGTACCTAAATTTTGTGCCACCGTTTGGTACCGTGCAGTGCCACTGTGTGGGAGGTTGGAAAAGAAAATGCCCCAACACACCACATCTGAGGGTTGCAATGCATGTTGCTTGCCAACCACGTCATCCGGTGGGTGTCAGGCGCTATGTAGGTGGCATTAGCCAGGTCTTCGATGTGTTCTGGCTTGTATATATACCTCCCTGCCTGCGGCACAGGCACTGCCTTTGTCCCCCACACCAGCCACAGAGAGCGTATTGTACTCGGTCCACGGTTGCTGATTCATTGTGATGCGTTGTATCCTCGAGTGAACGTCACACACTAGTGGCACCACCACCCGCCATCCGAGAGCTGTATTGACTTTGCGCGCTTCCGTTGTATTCACCTCGCCACGCATATTGCACCGTTCAGTACCAGTGCTCTTGGGCCAGGCAAAGTAGACCGCAGCAACTACCAATTCTGGCACAATGGGTACCACGACAGCGCACTTCATGTGTTCCCGGAATGTACAGCTCGTGTTGCAACAGTCGTTGTCAACACATCCCGGTTGTGGAGCACTGCTGCACAGGAATCACACGACCATCTGGACTGTTCCGTACCTACAGGCAGCCTCCCGGTGCATGGTGGCAGTGAGGTATATATACAAGCCAGAACACATCGAAGACCTGGCTAATGCCACCTACATAGCGCCTGACACCCACCGGATGACGTGGTTGGCAAGCAACATGCATTGCAACCCTCAGATGTGGTGTGTTGGGGCATTTTCTTTTCCAACCTCCCACACAGTGGCACTGTACGGTACCAAACGGTGGCACAAAATTTAGGTACCCCAATTCGGGCACCTGAGGTGCCCGGAATGGTGGAAAAGTGGGGTTCGATGGGTTTCCGGACCGATCTGGGGGGGTTTGGAGGGTTTACGGGGGCTTTGGGGCCTCTGCGCCGGTTTTTTGAAAAATCGTGTTTGTCCACGTAAAAGGGTGGCATTTGACCCCCCCTACCCCCCCCCCCCCTCCTGTGCCTTACAACTCTTCTGCTTCGCCACCTCACTGCTTCGCGCTGCCGGCCCTCCCTCTCCTCCTCCCCCGCTTCTTCCCCCCCTGCTCGCCCTTCATCTTCACCTGGGTCGTCTTCACACCCCCCCCCCCTCCGCCCCTGGCCTTCTGTGCCTCTTCCTTCTGTTCTTCCCCCCCCCCCCCCTCTCCATCCTCTACCCAACGGCGTGTTGCAATGGCTCTCGCGATGGTTCTTGTTGTCGTGGGTGTTGTTGCCGCGACGATCGGAGTAGGGCTTGCCCTGATGGCCGCGATGAAGCGCGCCGACACGAAGAACGAGATGAAGCGGCGGCCCGACTTAGCGCAGCGGATGAACGGAGATGGGGAGCGCGGCGGGCTGAACGACAGCAAATACAACGCGCCGTCTGGCATCGCTCCTCCGACCCTCCCGCCACCGGCGGACGGTGCCCCGCCACCCGCACTCCCCGCCCCTCCCGACGCCGGAGGCGCCGGCGCAGCGCAGGGGATGCAGGGGACGGACGGGGTTGCCGACGCCCCGCCAGCCGCCCAGCCCACAGCGCCGCCGCCGCAGGTGCAGCACCCACCCCAGACACAGGCACCTCTCGTCACCGTGCAGCTCGGACCGCCGCCGCCGTATCCCGACCTGCCTGAAGATGTGGTGGGCGAGCAGGGGAGGTCTGTCTTCGGTGGGGTCGCCGGGCCGGGAGCTGCTGCTGCTGGAGCAGCACACGAGGGGGGCCCGCAAGGGGAGGCGGGCGGTGGTGGTGGTGGTGGTGTCGGGGGTGGGCTGGATGGCGGGGCCGGCGGTTCTGCTGCGCAGCAGCACAAGAGGAGGCTGTCGTCGCTTCCGAAGCGCGAGGTTGCGGACACATGCATGATCCCTTCCGACAGGGATGAGTGCAATCAGCTCCTAAAGTCGATGCGGCAGTCGGAGCGGGCGGGGTACGACAGGCCGAACCCTATCCTGAAACGCGACAAGGAGCTCCAGAAATGGGTGGAAAACCACCAGACATACAACGGGCGGAGCACCTGCATGGTTGATCTGCTCTACCCAGGCGAGCCTCTGGGGCTGTGTTGGAGGGCGGAGTCGGAATTCGAGCATGTCGAAATCATGAACCTCGACCCCGGCAAGGCTGGCGAGCGCAACGGGCTGCCAAAATCAGGGTACATCACGAAGATCGCCGGGCATGAGTGCAGGTGCTTCGATGACATGCGGCGGATACTGGAGGCGTTGACGCTGCAGGGCATCACAAGCTTCCCCGTGGAGGTGTCGGATGAGGACCCAGGTGCCGCAGAGTTCTCCCAAGAGAGGGGTGAGGTGTCGGGCCCGCTGCGGCACATCCTCGACAGCCTCGGGGAGGAGTGGGTTGGGGAGCAGGAGGCGCTGCTGTCGAGCAACGGCTCCCCCATGTCGATGCGTGCGACCAAGAGCACCCGCGCGACGGGCCCGGCGATGGTGGGGAACGCGGCGAATTCGATGAAGTTTGGGTTCACGTCGCCAACCGTTGTGCCGAACAGCCCGACGGCGATCGACACCTCCATACGGAAGGCCGAGGCTGACATCAAGAAGGTGTCGACGCCCCGAAGAGTTTCGACGACAAAATCACCGGCAGCCGCTGTGGTCCCGGCGCATCTTCGCAGGATCCACGGGAGCCAGGTCCGAGATGACGTGTAGTATTTTCCCCCATCGCGTTTGGGCTGTGCAGTGCAGTGCACTGCAGTGCAGTGGTGATGTCTGCAGACTCCTGTTCGATGCCGGGTCTAACTCATACTTCTGCTGCTGCTGCTGGGTGGCGGTGGTGGTGGTGGTGTTAACGGCGGGGCCTTAGCCTCGTTCCCTCCAGCTGCTGCAGAAATTTCACAAAGAATTGCGTATTGCAGTTTGGGCTAGCGTGCTGGCGTCGCGGAGTCTCCCCTAGAGGTCCACTCCGTGAGAACCGGGCCCCGCTATCCTACTCCTGCTCTACGTGACACCACACGGTTTACAAAGAATTTCGCGCCTCTGGGTGGTCCTTCTAACTTCTCATGTGCTCGGTTCGTGCTGGCGCCATACTGTGCCTCCAAAAGGCCTGCAGCATGCGCGGTGGGTTGGGGTGCAGTCTAAGGTGCTTTTCACAGCTCACTTCAATGTGGGCGTGGGGTGGGGGGGGGGGGGGGGTGGGTGGGGTGGGGTGGTGTGGGTGTTCTAGCAAAATGCTGCGCCAGGTGGCAAGTGCGCGGGGTTTTTGTTCCTTCTTCCAACACAGTAAATGGTCGGTGGGTGGATTGATGGGGGGAGGAGGAAGGGGTGGGTGTTGATCCGTGTGGGAACCATGCAGCGATACAGGCTGGGGTGGGGCAGGGTGGGCGGGAGGGCGAAATGCCGTCTGGTGTGGATTGCCTTTGGGAGCATGGGTGACCCACTCTGTGTTCGCAGCTGCTCTCTTTCTCCCTCTCCTCTCCCCTCCCCCACCCCCCCCCCCTCTACACCTACACCACCCCTTCACTACGCCGCAGCCCACAGCAGCCAAACGTGTCATCAACAAGCAAAACGAAAATAGAAGAATGCTCGGTCGCTACCACTGAACGGTGCTGGCGCCCTCTGTGTGTTGCACTCCATCCCTGCTGCGTCTGAAGAGTGCCCCAATATAACCCCGCTTTGCTCTTTGTCGACCCGGGATCACGGTTGTTGTGTGGAGGGGCCCCAGCACGCCATGCTCGCTGGGTGCCTCTGGGCGTGATGCTGCGTTGCAGAGGTAGGGAAGGCAGGAACGTGAACTGCGGTTCCTCTGGCCCACAGTGGGCGCGGCAAGCCCGTATCTGGCTGAACCAGTGCGAACAAAGTCCAGCGATGGAACTATGGAAAGAACTTTGAAAAGAGAGTTTGAAAAAAAAGTCCCTGAAACTGATGTGTGATAAGAGTATAAAGCCCGTTCAAACCTGCTGCCTAACTTGGTAGTAGGACGTCTAGTCGTATTCGCGGCACCTACCTTGCTTGTGCGTTGCACTGGTGAAAGGCAGACTGCTGAGGATACGTATCTGTCTGAGGGGAGGGGACTCTTCGCTGGTCGGCAAGTTTTCAGCGATTTTTTCACCTAAAAAAATAGCTCAAAAGTGCCAAGGAGGAAAAATCACTAAAAAAACGTACCGTTTTCGGCACCCGTAGCGAATATCCCCTGAGAGGTGTAAAGTGAAGTCTGTTGTTACACCCGCTCAGATTAACCCTTTCGAGACTAACTACTTACTAGGTAAGTAGTTAAGTAGGATTTTTTGGGGACTGGCAACCAGGGGCTTTCTACTCCGAATTTTTGACCGATTTTTTTTATGGTGAACTCCCCTGTTGAAGTTCTTTCCAGGAAACGCGGTGAACCAACCGGATACCGCAGTGGGCACAACTTCGTCACGAATGCGAAACCCGGAAAAAATCGGAAAAATCGAAAAACTGGGATTTTTCGAGATTTTTCGACATATTTCACCTCCTGGAGTAAAGTGATTTCCACTAAGAATTTTTCAAGATTTTTTTTTATCAGTCCTATTCGTGGTAATTTACCCCCCCCCCCCCCCAAAAATTTACCCCCCCCCCTTATATTACCCCCTTTTTCGGAAATTTTGGGTTCAGGCCCCAGAAACTTGGTAATTTACCCCCCCCCCCCCTTTGGCTGGGGGGGTGGGGGGAAAATACCCATTTTTTGGCTGGTCGGGGGGTAAATTTACCCCCTCCACTGGGTGGTGGGGGGGTAATTTACCCCCCCTACCTGGTCAGAGGGGGTAAATTTACCCCCCACCAGGCTAAGGGGGTAAATTACCCCCCTGGCCCTCCCCAGCAAAGGGGGGGTAATTTCTTCCCGCTCTTACTGGGGGGTAATTTACCCCCCTCCCAGGCCAAAGGGGTAGTTGCCATCCCTTTACCCGTAGGGGGGGGGTAAATTTACCCCCTTGTACTGGGGAGGGGGGTAATTTACCCCCCTACCCACCACCAGAGAAGGGGGTAAATTACCCCCCAGTAAGGGAGGGGGCAATTTACCCCCCCTTGACTGGGGAGGGCCAGGGGGGTAATTTACCCCCTCCCTGGCCAAAGGGGTGGCACATATACCCCCCTTTGCCTGGAAGGGGGGGTAAATTACCCCCCAGTTACCCCCCCCACTACCCAGTCAGAAGGGGGGTAATTTACCCCCCCTTTGCCGCCAGGGGAGGGTAATTGGCCGTGAGGTAGGCACCACACACCCCACCGCACGCATGTGACAGGACCAATCATACCGAACGAAGTGCCCGAGGGCCTGGGTGAGGTCAGGGTAGGTCACCCACAGGCCCTGGGCGCCCTCTCACCCCCCTGTGGCCTACCAAAAAAACCGGCCACCCCAGAACATGGTAATTTACCCCCCCCCCCTTGACCCGTAATTTACCCCCCCCCCCTTATATTACCCCCCTTTTCCCAAAATTTCCGGTCAGGCGACCCAAAGGGGGGGGGGGTAAATGACCACGAATAGGACTGATGGTGAAATGCCCCGGATTCAACGCGTCGTGTTTTCGCGATAAACGCACATTTTTCCGGAAAAATTCGCAGTTGCCCGTGTCAAAACAATCCTGCCAGGGCCTGCCGAGCGCACAAAATCGGACCATTTTTTCTCGGAAAATTTTTTTTTGGGGAAAAAAATTCTCGAAAATGGCCGTAAAAGCGCGTTTCACGACAAAAAAAATCCTGAAAAATTCTTCGTGGAAGTGTCATTACTCACCACACCAATTTTTGCCCACCATTTTCCCCCGGATTTTCCCTATATGTCGGTCACCGGCAAAAACCCCGAAAAAAATTTACCCCGATTTTTTCACAAAATCGGGCCGCCGTGGGAACTGCCGGGCCAGGGCGATCCAAAAACACCAAAATTTCCGTGATTTGGGGTGCCCCGGGTGTCGGGTTTGGGGTACCACTGGAGGAACCGGTTTGGCCTGCTCGATTTGGGGTCACTTTGGCAGCCGCTGTGGAGGAATGAAAAAATATTTTTTGGGGAGAAAAAATGTGATTCTCGGACTGTTCTGAAACAACGCAATTCACCATAAAAAGAAATTCTGATTTTGGTGGAGCAGAAAAATATTTCCTGGGGAAAGTGGTCAGAAACCCGAATTTTGGGCATTTTAAATCGTACCCCCCCCGTCTCGAAAGGGTTAAGTGTCGGCTCCTTCGGGTTGTCACCTTTGTCTGACGTGTGTGCCGCAGATGATTTTACGGAGGGCAGGCACTAGACACAGCGACCTTATACTGGTTTGATCTGCCTGATCTGTATGCCCGGTCCCCCCCCCCCACATGCCGGTGGCAGAGCCACGCATTTTGTTCTATGTGATCATGTGCATTCCCCCCCCCCCTCTCCCCCAGCCAGTGTATTGCATTCGCCGATAGATTTCATCAGTGCAGTAACTCAGCAAAGGCAAGACACGCCAAGGAGCCCGTTTTGACGAGTTTTTTTTGCCACCGCTTCCTGAACCCGTCTCCACCACTGCCCGTCGATGCTGCGTTGTTGCCAGTCTGCATTGTAAGCAGTTTCATGGAGAGTGTGCGGCGGCCAGGCCCTGGCTGACCTTTCCCCACACGGTGGACCTGCTCCCCGGGCGGCAGTCTGGGAGGGGGCCAGTTGGCGCGGGGGTATCGACACCCGCTCGGCTGGGAGGGCACCCCCTTAACTAATCCTCCAAAAAGGTGGAGTCTGGCGAGCGGGAGGCCACTGAGAATGCACCAAGTGTTCTTTTTTTTGTTTGGCAGAAATCAGTGTGTGTCTTTTTCCAACTAAAAAGACTCGCGGCAGCGCTCGGTGCATCTGCACAGCACAACGCACCAGCAGGCACCGTCCGGACAAACAAAGAACACAAATCCAAATCCTTTTTTTTTTGCATCTCACTCATATCACGTCGCACCCACCTATATATAGTACCACACAGACACATCCCTTCACTTCATATACATGCAGTGCACCCAACCCTCACCCCCTTCCCCCCCTCCCCTCCCCCCCTCGGCACTACGGGCTGGCTCCCCCATTCAGTCCGGATGCCCCACCCCCCCATCCCCTCCCCCTTCCCCACCACACAGTGCCTACGGCTTGTAGATTTATTGCCTCAGCAGTCCTCACCCCAAACAAACAAACAGCACCCTCCCCCCCTCCTCGGGCGCTCTGCAGCATGTCTGTGTCTCGGTTTTGTCAACTTCAGGACTCAACCGCCCGTCCTCGCCCCACCCTACCCCACCCGGACCCCGCCCCCGCCGCCTGGGAGCTGCAGGGGGCGGTGGGGCCAATTTACATGCGAAACCACATGTCAAAACAAAGGAAACAATGCCGCAGTGTGGCCAGACAGACGGAACAGCACCCTCTCACCGGGGGGGTGGGGGGGGTGGGGGATCAGGAGAGTCACGGCCAAGAAAAAATCTGTTCAAAATCGTTCAAATTTGTTCAAAAAAAACATTACCTGGGACCCCCCGTGTTTAAGTCCCCCCCCTGGAGGCGATTTTCGGCCGGGGGGGACTTAAACACGGGGGGGGCGGACCTAAACACAGGGGGGGCTTAAACACGGGGGTGGCACGGTGGAGACCAAGAAGACCTCTTCCTCTGCTGTCGTAGGGGGGTAATTCCGGTCCGGATGAACTTTTGGCACCCCACTTTTCGACTCTGACAGCACCTGGAGGGCCTAGGGGCCACCTGATGACCCTCCAGACCAGCCCACCCCCGTGTTTAGGTCCCCCTGTGTTTAAGTCCCCCCCCTGCCAGACCCCCAGGGGGGGACTTAAACACGGGGGTAAGGGGGGGGGACTTATACACGGGGGGTCCCAGGTACAAAAAAAAAACAGCGGTTTTGCTCCGCCGCCGTGCTACCGCCAGCCTGGGTGCTTCCTGCAGAAAACGAAGAAGAAGATTCCCGACACAGCGGCAGTGATCAATATTTTGGCCGTGCCCTCAGCAGCTCCACCCCCCACCACCCCCCCCCGGTGACCGGGTTCTTCTCGGGTGAGGTCGCACATCGGCATTCTTGGGTGCAGGGGGGAGGGGAGGGTGTGTGATTGTGTTTTTTCCGGATCTCTGTATACACCATACTTTTCTCTACATTACAAAAAAGGCACCGGACAGCTTCCGGAGGGGGGTGGGGGGTGTGGGTATTTTTGTGTGCTCACGACGTGGCACGTGATGCAGGTTTCTGGCAGAGGAAACGGTCCGAAGAGGGGGTGCTGGGGGGGGGGGGGGGGGTTTCCCCTCCCCCCTCCCCCACGAGTGAGGGGGATCCAGCGGGTGCATGATCTCGCGAGAACCCCCTGCAGTGGATGGGTGGCCTCCCGCCCCAGCCCCACGCCACACCCCCACCCCTCTGCGAGTCTGTTTTTTTTGAAACACACACGGTGGGATCCCGAAAAATATAGTACCGTATACGTAAATATTATGGAACGTAAATATTATGGAACGGGCCCATTTTTGGCCGGTCCGTTCCATAATATTTACAGGGCCAGTTGGGGACTCGGTGGTGAGGACGGCTTGCGTCAGGAATCGCGCGAAAAGTGCACGAGTAGGTCCCGTCAGGGACTCTGTATGCCGTCCGATCACCTGGTCCAAGTCCCCGAGTCGCAGAAAGCCCTGTAAATATTATGGAACGAAAAAAATCTGGAACGCCAACCCACCAGCGTTCCAAAATATTTACGTTCCATAATATTTACGTTCCAAAATATTTACGTATACGGTACTATATATAGTGACATGGCGACTATAATAGTCACTATAATAGTGGACGGGTGACTATTATAGTGACTATAATAGTGGACAAGTCCACTATAATAGTGACTATTATAGTGACATGCGACTATTTTTACAACTATAATAGTGACAATTCTAGTGACATGCGACTATTATAGTGACTATTATAGTCGCCATGTCGACTATATAGTCAGTATGTGCTCAGTATATAGTGAACACATACTTCTATGCGAACATGGGCTGTCACTACATGTCGAGTAAACGGCCAGGACCTGTCACTAAGTGTCCAGTAAACCGCGTTTTTGGTCCACTATATGGCCGGCATTGCGACTATTTTACTGACATGCACTCAACATGTCCAGTATTATAGTGGACGTGTGGCCAACATGTCAGTATTTACTGAACATGTCCACTATTATAGTGACCGCATACACGCATGTCCACTATAATAGCCACTATTTTAGTGGCATGTCCAGAAAATACTGAACATGTCCACTATTGTAGTGTCGCATACACGCATGTCCACTATAATAGTCACTATTTTAGTGACGGCATGTCCAGTATATACTGGCCATTTTACTTGCATGCCGAAGTGGTGCGTTTCCCTTGCGGAACGCCTTGGCAAATGGGTGTCTCCCAAGGCAAAAATGAGTGAACGGGCAGCATGCCGTTCCACATTTTTCCCTCGTGAGGGCGACCCCCTTGCAACGCAAGGTGAAAAATGAAGAAACGGGCAGCATGCCGTTCTACATTTTCCCCTCGTGAGGGTGGCCCCCTTGCACCGCAAGGTGAAAAATGAAGAAACGGGCAGCATGCCGTTCCACATTTTTCGTCTCTGGATCAACAAACGAGAGTGCACCACAAGTCTAGGCATTATCTGCCTTGAGAACCTCTGCATGGACAGGAACCGGAAGCCCCCTGTGTAGGAGTGATTCAGCAGAGACGAAAAAATTCGTCACGGTGGCGCTTCAGGCGTGTGCCGAGCTATATGTCGACACACCTTCCCGGTGGGCTCCAGGCATTTGCCGAGCTAGTGTATTGTATCAACTGTTATAATAATAATGAGAAAACATCCATGGGTCAGCAGGGAAACCCCTGCTGTGGGGGACAGAATCGACGTGTTTCTTTGAAGAAACAACAACCTGCGGGTTACCGCTGGGGTCGATGTCCAAAGGGGCGCGACACCACGGGGGTGCCACACCGCTTGTCTTGGGAAGTTCTTCACCTTTGGTGAAGGCGGAGTGTTCATATAAGCAAAATTTACGTACACAAGCAGCGCTCAACCATACACCAGCAAACCAAGCAGGTAGCTGCCGAAGGATCGGTTCGTGCACCTGAGTCTGTACTCTATCTGATCTATTCCGGCTTTTCATGCTTGTCCTTTCAGACCGGAGGTCTCTCTCTCAAGGCATATAGTCATTCTCCCTTTGCCACAGACCAGTGGGAGTATGTTTATGTGGAGTCACCTAGAGTCACAGTTATTCGGTGCCACCACGAGAGAGAGTCCAGATTCAGACCGTGTGTCATCCTCTTCCACGGCCAGGCAGAGCTTGCGCGGGGGCAAGATGGCTGAGTTGCCGGGCGTCTACAGATGCTCCACACACACGACGAGCGCCAGCAGGAGTACTGGTTTCCGACCGATTCCCGACCACCTCTAATTCCACAAGGGCGCAGGCAGCCATATGGGGGTTTTCATTCCATTCCCAGACATCCGAACATAGTCACCTAGGGGGGCCACCACGCAAGGCCGCTGACATGCACAGTCTCACGCCGCTTTGTGTACGTAAATCTGCACCCAAAGTTGCCCTGCCCCACCGCCCCCCAACCGCCCGGTAGGTAAGACCCTCGGGGTGCTGCATCCCCATCATCGGGTCACCTAAACTTTCGGCAAAAAAGCACTCCGTCTTGAACTTTAAAATTCTGAAAATTCTGAAAAAGAAAAGCAGCGCAAAGCAAGGCAACAAGGGAGCAATGCGATGGGTGGGGGCACGAGCTTGAACAGGGCAGGGTCAGGGGGGCCGGGCAGGGTCGGGGGGAGTTTAAAATAGCTGGACAATCAGCCATGGTTCTGAGCAATGGCCGTGTCGTCATTGCTCTTTTTATTCATTCTCTTGACATACTGGATACCGTCAATTTTGACACACGTCTGTACCGTCTGTAATCCACGAAATGACCCAAACATGATGTGCTTCATTTTTGGGGCCGTCTGTGTGATCAGGATCAAAGATCTCGGGGTTTCTACGACTTCCTTCGAAAATGGAAGGTTCCAGATCACAAGGACCAGACTTTGGGGCCAGATTTTTTTTGCTCTATTTTTGAGGCGAATTTTCACCAAGGCCGAACAGGCCAAATTCGCGGGGCCGTTTTAATGCGTTTTAGGCCTCAAAACAGGCTCAAAAACCAAAAATTCCCTCGAAAATGGGCTCAAATGTGCAAAATGGACCCATCCGAAAAAAAAAAATCGAAAAGGGTCCCCCTATACATGTCGACTATTATAGTGACTATTATAGTCGCAGGTCCACAAAAATAGTGACTATAATAGTGGCATGCCCACTATTATAGTGACTATAATAGTGGCATGTCCACTATAATAGTCACTACACGGTGGACTCCAGCGGGGGTAGGGTAACCCTTTTCGGGAGTCTCAACTAGGGGGAGTCCAACTCCCGCTAGCGGGAGTATAGACTCCCGCTAGCGGGAGTCTTTTCACCTATTTTCACTCATTTTTCCCATGATACCTATGCAATGTGGCACTCGTCACTGAAGTACAGCCACACCAAACGAAACGGACGTTTCCACCCATCCCAGCTCGCAGACCTGATTCACAAAAATGGGGAAGACGACAACGAAGCCGGCAGCGAAGCCGGCGGCAAAGTCGATTAAGAAGAAGAAGAGCGCAGAGAGTCCCGAGGCTGCGGAGGCGACAAACATTGTGCATGATTTTTGCACGGCCTTCCCTGTTAAAAAAGGGGGCAGTGTGCTGACACTGGGATCCATTAGAAGGCTCCTAGCAACGGTGTTGAGCAAGGAGCTCCACCAGCACAGCACCCAGGTGGCCAACGCAATCATCGCCATGTCTTCCCTGACATGGATAAGTTCGCTGTCAGGGAAGTCGCAACGATGCGGAAGGAGGGCGCTCTCCGTCATATACAAGGTGGAGGCGAAGTATGGCAAGGTGCAGGATACAAACGTGTCGTCGGGGGCAGCCTGAAGCCGCGAATGATCGCGACACGGGCGAACGGCTTGGCACCGTGGGTCTGGATAGATGCTGGAGTTCGGCCGGGTGAAACCGGAAGTCGCAGCAAAATTTGCCCCCCCAGATTTCTTCCTCAAACCCACCCGTGGGCTGATCCGGCCTTGCACGGTGGACTCCAGCGGGGGTAGGGTACCACTACCGGGTTTAACCCTTTTCGGGAGTCTCAACTAGGGGGAGTCCAACTCCCGCTAGCGGGAGTATAGATCAGCAGTGGGCAACAATGAGGCGATGCGGGGGGCGAGGGCACCGATGCTCACTGTGCGACATCCCAGAAGAACGCTGGTATCAACAGGTGCATCGATACCCGCACCTGACTCTCTCTGAGATGAAAGAGGCTGGCTACCCCTCCCTCTTGGCAGGTGTGCTTCCCAATGCCCGCTACGTCACCCCAGCACTCCATGACTGCAAGGGGCTCGCCATGCGGCTGATCAGGGTACTGGATGACAGGGGTGGAGCTTGGGGGTTTTTTCGGGTCAGCTGACCTGATTTTCTGCAGGCCCTCACAAAAAATCAGGTCAGGGGTAAAAAGAAAAAAAAATATAGATTTTCGGGAAACCGGAAAAGTTGGCTCCTCGCCTTGGGGCCTCAAGGTGGCCAGGAGGCGTTTCGTGAGCAAAGTGACCCCAGCGACATGAGCACAGGCCTCAAACAGTCACAATAGAGGACAAATGAAGCTGCCCAACCCGTACCGTGCAACAGACGTTTACTACCGTGGCCTCCGGTGGCTGGGGGGCTCCGCCCCCCAGACCCCCCTGTGGCATGTGCCTGTCTTGTACCCAAGCCCTTTACATCAGGGAATCTCAGTATCCTCAGGAGGACGCAGCCAACTCACACAGAATCCGTACGCCCGCAAGTCACAGATGTTCACTACCGTGGCCTCCGGCGGCTGGGAGCTCCGCCTCCCAGACCCCCCCTACGGCATGTGTTAGTCTTGTAACCAAGTCCTTGCGCGTCCGGGGCTGCATATCGGTTCCGGTACCTCGCGGGAGGCTGGGCCCGAGCACTGATATCTGAGACGAACCGGGGGGGAACCCATAAGAAAAAATTGGCTGACCCGATCTGACCCGATCCAGCCCGCAACCCCATATTTCAAGCTCCACCCCTGCTGGATGAGACAACAAAAAAATATTCGACAAGACCTGTACAAACCTTGCACTGAATGTGTCGCAGCATGGGACAGGTGCTCAGTTCCGGAAGGTCGTGCTTGCCTGTCACAGGACACACCTACAAGGGCTTGTTCCGCTACCTCTTTGTCTCCCTTGCAGACCTCATGCATTTCCGGTATGCAGACATCCCCTGGCGCTTCTGGGGATGCAAGGATGAGTCAGCCCGGATTCCCTTCTTGCGTGCTCGGATCTCAGGGCATATATTTCACTGGTTGATGGAGCATGCCGAAAAGGGATCAACGCGCAATGCCTACGTACACAGTCTCCATCATTGGTGGGCTCCAGAAGATGCAGTGCCTCTGCAGAACAACGACGAATTTGAAGAAGCAGAGAACGGACATCGCAAGAAAGATGCCGTTACAATCGCCAGCTCCGCAACTTACGAGAGAGATCTTGCGATGGCAGAAGAGAAGCGGCGCGCATCGGGCATGCCTTGGAAGGTTGCGCACCTGTCGCAGGACGGGATCCTCGGGTATAGAGAAGTCATCCTGTGTCCGTGTCTGCACACAGTTGACACAGCTGCAGAAGGGGTTTGTGCACTGCAACACACAGGACTTCGTTGAACCCATCAGCGCGCCCTACTTCCTGTTCCGGTTCCCCGAAGGACACCGCAAATTATCGCTCTGCTTGTGCAAAATGCCAATCCCGCTGGGGGCGACTTTCACACCATTCGTGTCATCCGAGGCGACTTTGAGCACGCTTGACCAACGCGCACAGCAGGAGGGGGATGACAGTTCTGACGAAGAAGATGAGGCCTGCAGGATGGCTTGTCTTGCCCAAGGTGTAACACAACTACGACAGGCGATGGCCGCACTTTGACACCTCAAATTCTAACCGCTCACCTCCGCAGGTGTAGCCGCTACCAGGAGGATAGGTAGGTAGTCCAGAGTCCGGGGAAACTGACAGAAGCAAAACAAGCCCCTCCCCATCCCTCTTCCACCATGATTTTACCCCCCACGCCAGTAGACTGTAACTATATCATGGGAAAAATGGATGAAAATAGGTGAAAAGACTCCCGCTAGGGGGAGTCAGACTCCCCCTAGCGGGAGTATAGACTCCCGCTAGCGGGAGTCTTTGACACCCGCTCAGACTCCCGCTCCCAGACTCCCGCTAGGGCCGCTGGAGTCCACCGTGTATAATAGTGGCGTGCCACTATTATAGTGACTATTATAGTGGACATGCGACTATAATAGTCGCACGTCCACTATAATAGTCACTATAATACTGACATGGCGACTATTATAGTCGCCGTGCCACTATTTGCCCAGTATGTGTCCAGTATAATTGAGAATGTGTCCAGTATGTGGCGAGTAAGTGTGACAAATTCGGCAGTATACCATTTCCATATAGTACTATGTGTCCAGTATATAGTCACTATATAGTGGCAACTTATAGTGGACAAAAATAGTACTACATTTTTCAGGATCCCACCGTGCAGGCATCCCCCCTCCCCCCCCCCCCCCCATCAGTGTTGATAATGGATGGGATGTGGATAAGCATAACACAAACACAAACACAGCAATAGAGGGGATTTCGCTCCAAAGTTCAGAAGAGTGAGCTGCCTCACAATATCGGCTGCGTCGTTGCTCAGTTTTGCCCGGATTTGGCGCACACAAAACAGCACACGGGCCCATTGGCCCACAATGAGCAGCACAATTCACCAAAAGCGCGACCGTCCCAATGCCCCCCTCCCCACGCTCCACACCCCGCCACCTCCACAGGCTTGCGGCAGACGCACCACCCACACACAGGGGTCTTGCGCACCCCCCCCCCCCCCACCTCTCAGCCCGACACCTTCCACCCCCCTCCCTTCTATTGCATGCATCCCCACTCAAACCCGGGCCGTTCCGCGTGAGTTCCGCGTGAGCTGCCCGGAGTGTGGTGGAGGTGTCCACACCATTCATTTTTTTCTCTCTTCGTCAGATTCTTTTAGTTTTCTTTGCACGAAGCCACACGTAGATTTATTTTGCTTCTAAACCAAAGAGGGTGTGGGTGTGGGGGGGGGGGGGGGGCGCTGTGCGGTGTGCAGTTTGCACCTCCCCCACCCCTCTCCTCCACCCCGCATTGCCGGCATCGCTTGAAGAAAAATGCCACCGACATTACGGGTGCGCCCGGAATACAGCCCGGGTTGGTGGGAGGGTCTGAGGGCCCCCCTATGTTACCAGAGCTTCTCTGAGGCAAGCTTGCGGTGCTCCGGATGCAAGTCTGCGTGGTATTCATCGCACAAGGCGCAGGAGAGCCACTGGCCATCGCACGCCCATTTCTGCAAGCCGCCCGAACTGACACGCATCGCCAAGCTGAGTCTGAGGGAGACTGTCTCAGAGCTATACGGCGATGCCCACCAACTGATCCTCTCGCACAACACAGGCGCCCTGCTGTGGCACGCGGCTGGCCTCCTCCGCGAAGGAGGGCAAGCATCCGCTGCCTTCATCCGTGCTATCGTGTGCAACTGGCGCCTCCCCCTCGGCCCCCTCGACAGCAAGGTCGTGCAGGACAGGAAGCTGTACATTGAGCGCCTCCGCTCCATCCCGGGCGTGCCCCAGTTCATCATGCTCTTCGACACCTCCCGCAACGGGCTGAGGCAGCTGCGGCGCGAATACCCCAAGGGCATCCCCGTTGAGGCCAAGCCGGTGGAGCGGATGGATATCGACCGTGCCTGCGCTCGCGCATTCGGGCCATCCCTCACGGTGGTGGATGGGTTCTCGTCTGACGACGCGGGTGCGATCGAGGTGGTGCTGCTGCTGGTGTCGACCTGCGTGCTGGTTGCAACCGTGAGTGGGACGGAGCCCGTGACGCTGTGGTGTGACGAGCCGTACGTCAGCCAGGTGATCCGGCGGGCGGTATCCCTCGCCAAGGACCCTCTGTTCTTCCAGACGCGGAGGCGGGTGAGCGTGTGGCTGCTCGACTTCATCGCGTCGATCCCGACGCACCCTTCGGAGGCAACCCGCGGTGCAGGTGTCGGCATATCGTATTTATCCGAGCCGAACGCAGCCCTTGTGAGATTTATCGTGACCCTCGCCAACGAGTCGCAGGCCTCTGCCATCCTGCTGCTCAAGGCCCTGAAGGAGGGGGTCAACACCGGATCCTCCAGCATTTCGAACAAAACCAAACTGGAGATGGTCGTGGAGCTTGCCGGGCACTACCTCTCCGAGGAGCGTGCCTGGGAGTCCCCCCCGTTGGACCACGCCGCCCTCGCGAGGGGGAGGAATCGGGTCGTCATCTCTGCTGCGGCACCCTTCAGGCCGGCACCTCCCTTGCCAGCCGGGGGGGCCGACCCTTTCTTAGAGGCTGCTGTGTTTGACCCGAAGAAGACAAAGCCCTTCACAGAGTGCGTCGTGAAGCTGATCGTGAGCCTGATCCAATCTCTCGACGAGGCGGGGTTTGGGTCCGGGTCTGGTTCCGACCCTCTTGTTGTCTGCCTCAGGATTTTCGAATATCTGTTGGAGTCGAGAAACGAACCCTTAGTGCGGTGGGACTACCGCAGGACGGCTAACACCCTATATGAGGATACGGTGATTCTGGAAAGGCTGCGGGATCGGATAGTGTCGAGCGGGAGCTGCGCCCAGCGGGTCATCGAGGAGTGTCTGAAGGACACCCGCCGCATGCAGGGCGGGGGCTCCGCCCCCGATTCGGTGGCGAAGCTGGCTGGGATAACGACGCCTTTCAATCTCTTCGTTGCGAACACAGTGTA
Organism: Rhynchopus euleeides; assembly: GCA_963210315.1. Lineage (NCBI taxonomy): Eukaryota > Euglenozoa > Diplonemea > Diplonemida > Diplonemidae > Rhynchopus > Rhynchopus euleeides. The sequence continues at coordinate 388,626 of OY723318.1, read as the reverse complement.
TGACTGCAGCCTGGCGAATATGGATAACAGCATGCAGCCAGGCACATCCTTTAGCACGCTGATTTCCCTCGGCACTGTGGTGGAGAAAGCGAGGAGATGGCAGGCAGTCCGAAGCGTATTCGCCGACGCCCCCAGCAAGCAGGATCTTGCTGGTGGAGTCCATGTAGTTGACTGAGTCGCACCTAACCCCGAGGAAAGGAGGTGTGCTGCTGGGCACCGCGACCCGGCATGCAAATGGGAATAGTGTGTGTGTGTGTGTGTAGATCATTTTTTAAGGTGGGTTATCCCTGCACGGGCCCTGGGTGTGTGTATGTGGAAGAGGAGGGCGCGCTTACCTGTGGGATTGAAGGGTGAGTTGCTTGGTCGGTTGCTTGGCCTGCCCCCTACCAGCCAACGACGTTTTCCGAAGAGATTCGCGCATGTGTGTGGGTGGGTGGGTGAGGGTGTGTGTGTGTGGTGACCACGTTTTGTGTGGGGAGATCCTGCGCGGATCATAGCCCACCCCCGCCCATCCCTACGTCACAGCGGAGGCCCCACTGGAGCTGCGCCACGGTGGTGATTCTGTCCGCAAAGGACATGGGCAGCGGCTGCTCGTTCTCCGGGACGCCGTATCTGTATACGGGCGCCACCTCACACTGCGTCAGGCATGCCGGCCAGGCCGTCCGGTCCCTCGCTGCTATGGGGTGTTTCTGGCGGACCGGCTCCCATGCCGCGCAGTCCCACCATAGGTGTGACACCGTCTCCGGGGCCCCAGCTGTGCACCGCCCCGGCAATGGCAGAGCGGAGGCCTCGCGTAATTGCGGCGCCCTCTCCCTCCAGGACGCAACGTGTCACCCTCCCGTCAATGATGTGCTCTGCTCCTTGGAAGTCCTCTCTGCGTTCGGCCAGCTTCCCCGCCGTTGCGTTTCGCAGGGTTTGGCGGAGGTCGTGCGCAAAGATCGCCCAGGCGCTCGGTGTTGCTGCAACAGGGCCGAAGGTGACAGCGCGACCAGCCTCGTCCGTGTAGGCCAGGGTGGTCGCGGTACTCCAGAGCCATTCAATCCCTTGCAGGGCGGCCAGAAGAGCGAGGGGGCCTGTCCCCTCAAGCCTCCCTCTACTCCCCCAGGCTGCCTCGGACCGCACCCTGCTGTGGCTCCACTTCTTGATCTGCTTGGCCCAGGTGGTGATCTGCTGGTAGGGGGGAGTGATAGCGGGGTCCACCCGGTGCGCCTGATGGAGGACACACAGCACGATCTCCTGCGCTGCGTGGTGGGCCAGACCAGAGCGCGGCGACGAAGAGGCCCCTCCATCGCCTGATGTCCTTGCTATCCCAACGAGTTACGAGGGCATCGTAGTATAGTCGAGCCCCCGCCGTCATCGCCGCCGCCTGCCCTTTCCATTGCACCGGCAGGGGCAGCGCTGAGGTTCTGCGGCGGTTCTCCTGCGCACCTTTCCGACGAGCGATACGCTCGGACCGGGGCGCTGTGCGCCCTTCCCTGATCAGGCGCGCGTGCAGCATGGCCCCGAGACAGTCGAAGCTGTTGCGCTGCCGGAGGGGAGTGGCCTCACCGTCCCTCGCCCGGTACATAATCCGGAGCGGCCCGGGGGATGTTGAGAACACGTGGGACTTGATTTCTGCGCAAATAGCCATCCCGGTGTCGTGAGAAAAATCCGCAGAGTCGTTCACCAAGTCTTGCAGGACCTCCGGGCTGGGGGCTGTGGCGTACACGTCGTCAACGAAAGACAGCGCCCTCGTGTTGTGGGTGGGGGGGTGAGGGGGGGGGGGTGTTGAGTAAGAGGCGGGCAGCCTAACCACTGTGTGGTGCAAAGCTGAAGGAAGGAGGAGCGCCCCCATCACTAACAAAGGTTCCTCCCCCCCCCCCTCCCCCGCGTGTGGATTTTTAATACCGTACGACAATCGCTTCTACCTTTTACTCTTTAACACCCCCACCCCCATCCGCTCTAGTTTTAGCTTTGACGAGTGAACTAACTAGTCATGTGGGTACTATTATTGGCTGGAAATAAGCGGGGGTGAATCGGAGGTTTTGGGCGGGAGACCGGGGATAAAAAAACTTTCCCCCCTCACTGCCCGTGGCTGCTCTTCATCCTTACTTAGGGGAGGCTCAATTCTGGATTCTGCACAATCACATGTTGTGGTAACTGTGGAGCCTCCCATGAGACGGTGCTGACTTGCTGCCGCACCCAACTCGGTCGGGTGGCGGTGCTGTGACCTAGTCGGATCACCGGCGTGGTCAGTACCCTATCAAGAGTACGCTACGCAAACTCTGGTTTCAAAACGCACACACACACACACCCCTCCGCCAAACCCTGCGAAACGCCACGGCGGGGAAGCTGGCTGAACGCAGAGAGGACTTCCAAGGAGCAGAGCACGGCATTGACGGAAGGGTGACACGTTGCGTCCTGGAGGGGGAGGGCGCCGCAATTACGGGATACCAGCGAGGCCTCCTCCGCTCTGTCATTGCAGGGGCGGTGCCTGCCCGAGGGCGCACGGGCCTGGGGGAGGTGTGCCGGTACTGCACAGCTGGGGCCCCGGAGACGGTGTCGCACCTATGGTGGGACTGCGCGGCATGGGAGCCGGTCCGCCAGAAACACCCCGTAGCAGCGAGGGACCGAACTGCCTGGCCGGCATGCCTGGCGCAGTGTGGGGTAGCGCCCGTGTACAGATACGGCGTTCCGGAGAACGAGCAGCCGCTGCCCATGTCTTTTGCTGACAGAATCACCACCGTGGCGCAGCTGCACCGCTACTTCATCGCAGTCTTGGCGGCGCGACAGGAGAAGGACGGGCTGCTCGACCGCTCTGTACGCCACCACCGCACTACAGTCTACCCCTGGGAGTGGAGCACCCCCACCCCCGAGAGTGCCTGCATCCCTGCACTGGCGCCATCCGAAGTCAAGCAGACGTGGGGCAAGCGGCCCCCAGGCATGTGGGTGGCTCTCTGCGACTGGCTAAGGGGCCTGAAGTGGGGACCGCAGGGGGGTGAGCAAACTGTGACCCTGATGGAGCTAGCCGTGGACTTCGAGCTGTCGACGGGCCTCACCCTCCCAGACACCGTGACACGCCGCATCCGCCCCCCTACCCACGTGGACCCGAATAAGAAGGGTGCGAGGGAGGCCCGCCCGCGCATTCCTGCAGACACGGCCCCGGGGCTCACCCTGTACTTTGACGGTGGCGCGCGCGACAACGGCACCCCCTTCGCTGTGGCGGGGGCAGGGGCGGTGCTGTACCAAGACGGCTGCAAGGTCTCAGAGAAAGTGCTCCCGCTGCTGAACGTGCGTAGCAACAACATTGCTGAGTACGAGGCGCTACGAGCAGGCCTGCGCCTCCTCGAGAGGGGCGATGCCCCTGAGGGCCCAGTCACAGTGCGAGGCGACTCCCAGGTGGTGCTGCGGCAGCTCCGAGGGGAATCCCTGTGCCGGGATGCCGCCCTCCGTCCTCTTTTCCTCAGCACGTCCGCGCTGGCTGCGGACCTCCAACCGAGGTTCACTCTCACGTATGAGCATGTGAAGAGGGAATCCAACACCGATGCTGACGCCCTCAGCAACGCCGCGATGGATGAGGCTGAAAGGCTGGGGGCCTCGCGGCAGAAGCTCCAGCAGGACCTCACGGTGTTCCAGAGCAGTATCCTAGGGAAAGCCGCCTCGCTGAAAGGACTCTGCAGTATGGTGACGAAAGTGGGCAAAGGGCCCTGGCATTGCGGTCATGCTGCCAACTCAACGGTCCTCACGGCTCTCGGCGGAACTGTGGCGGCGGGCCTGTCGAGGAGGGCCCAACTGAACCCTGCCACTGAATCGGTGATGCGCAGCCTCCAAGCACACCTGGCTGAGCCAGTCCACAGCCGGCAAGATACGGTATTCCATGACCGCGGAATGGCGTGGGCCGCCACCTTCGCCCCACAGCCGCACTACCCAGAGGGCTGGCAGCAGCCGGCCCAGCAGTGGGCGGCGCGCGGTCGGCAGGCCAACAGCCGGGTGGGACGCCCATGGGAGCGGAGGGGCGCTGCCCCCCGTACTGCCCCCCCTGGTGCCAGGAGGAACGCAAAGGTGCTTGCCTGCAAGTTGCATTGGAAGCCCCGTTGCTCGGCATGCCAAAAGCGACGCCTCCCAGAGGAGGTGTGCTGCCGCAACCACCACAAAGAGGGGGACGGGCTCCCGGTCACTATGGGCTTCTGCAAACGCCACAGCATGGACCGATGCGGTGACTGCTACAGCGATGGCAAATCACTAACACATTGCTGCCACACACACCACGCTGGCTATGCTGCACGCCCTCCTCCCCGGAGTGGCACTGAGTTGGCCCCACACTCTAACCCGAGTGGGGCCTCCGCTGTGACGTAGAAGTGGGCGGGGGTGGGCAATGATCCGCGCAGGATCTCCCCACACAAAACGTGGTCACCACACACACACACCCTCCGGCAGACCGAGACACGGCTGTGTCTGTGTGGGATGGAGGTGCACGCCATCGACACGCTGTCAGGGCGTGAGGAGCCTCTGGAGATTGATGGCGACGCGACGGTGTCTGCGATGAAGCGGCAGTGCGGCGAGGCCTTCGGGTTCGGGGAGGACGTGGAGTTGAGCGTGGGCGGGCAGCGCGTGGCGTGTGACGGGGCAGAGCGCGTCAGCAACGTCGCCGCCTTCTCGGGCGGGTGCCGGGTGCAGGTGGTGCGTGGTGTGGCGGAGTTTGTGGCGCAGCTGCGGAGCGGTGCTGTGAAGATGGACAACATCCCCGCGTGGGCACGCCAGCGGCGGGGGTGTGTGCTGGCGGTGCTGGCACATGCCCTCGAGAGAAAGGCGGTTGCCAGGAGGGGCAACCGGGAGAGGCCACGTCCCATCCAGCCATACTGGGTGCACCCTTCGCTGCACGACGACAAGGAGGTGATGCTGCAGTTCGTGAGGTGCGATCCTCAGGCATTTCTGCGTGCCAGTGCCGCACTGCGTGCAGACGCAGACGTCGTCATCGCAGCGTTGCAGCAGGACGCGTCGATGTGGCACCACGTCGAGGACAAAAGCCTGCAGGAGCAGCGCAGCGTTGCGCTTGTTGCTGTTCCGTATTGCGCAAACAGCGCTGTGTGGCTCAGTGACAAGGCGTTTGTGCTCGAAGCACTCGAGAACAGTGAGGTGATGTGGACAGATGTCAGCAAGGCGTTGCAGCAGGACAACGAGGTCGTCATGAAGGCGTTTGATTGCGACAAGCTGGAGGGATTTCATCAACTGAGCGCGATGCTGCAGCAAGACAAAGAGGTCGTCATGAAGGCGCTAGATTGTGACAAGCTGGAGGGATTTCATCACCTGAGTTCAACGCTGCGTCAAGACAAAGAGGTCGTCATGAAAGTGCTTGATTGCGACATGCTGAACGGATTTCATCAACTGAGTGAGACGCTGCAGCAGGACAAAGAGGTCGTCATGAGGGCATTTCAACATGTCGAGGTGAATGTCAGTGATCTGAGTGCGACGCTGCAGCGGGACAAGGAGGTCGTCATGGAGGCACTTGATACGCGCAAGCTGGAGGGATTTCATCAACTGAGTGCGACGCTGCAGCAGGACAAAGAGGTCGTCATGAGGGCATTTCAACATGTTGCAGTGAATTTCGGTGAGCTGAGTGAGACGCTGCAGCAGGACAAGGAGGTCGTCATGGAGGCACTTGATACCCGCAAGCTGGAGGGATTTCATCAACTGAGCGCGACTCTGCAGCAGGACAAAGAGGTCGTCATGAAGGCTCTTCGCCGTGTCGCAGTGAACTTCGGTGATCTGAGTGAGACGCTGCAACAAGACAGAGAGGTTTTCATGGAGGCACTTAATTATGGCAAAGTGAGGGACTTTCACCAACTGAGTGCAACGCTGCAGCAAGACAAAGAGGTCGTCATGTTGGTACTTGGCCACTGCAAGCTGAATGAATTTCATCAACTGAGTGCGACGTTGCAGCAAGACAAAGAGGTTGTCATGGAGGCGCTTGGCCATGTCGCAGTGAATTTCGGTGATCTGAGCGAGGCGCTGCAGCAAGACCAAGAGGTCGTCATGAAGGCGTTGACTACCCGTGCTGTCACGGACTTTCACCAACTGAGTGCGACGCTGCAGCAGGACAAAGAGTTTGTCGCGGAGGTACTTCGACTAAGGATTGTGAAGTTCGGTGACCTGAGTGAGGCTTTGCGATCGGACAAAGCCTTCGCACTGCAGGCAGTCGCCCGCGCTTCTCACATCTACACCTTCATCACCGGCCCACTGCGCCAGGACAAGGACGTTGCGTTGGCAGCTATTGCAGAGAGACCCTCTCTGTTTCGCAGCATGGACCCTGCGCTGCGTGACGACCTGGAGGTGGCACTTGCTGCCATCCGTGCCGACCCGTGCAACTTCATCTACGCAGGGGACAGTGTGTGTGCTGACAAGCAGGCAGCACTTGCCGCCTTCCCTTGTCCTTCCAAGCCCGACCGCCCTGTGCTGCTCCCTTTTGCCAGTGCAGAGCTGCAGGCAGACCGCGAGGTGGTGCTTGCTGCGGTGCGTGTGAATACACAGAATGCCGACTACGCCAGCCCTGCCCTGCAAGACCTGGTTGCCTCTGGCCCGTGGGGCGCCATGCCGAGCAGGTTGGGCTGTGACCTGTTGGCTGACTTTCCGTTCACCTGAATGCAAGGAGACCCGTCAGCCGCCTGGAACAGCAGGTGTTGCAGAAGTCATGGTACACAGTTGAGGCGGTCCGTGGCTTTGCTGAGGGCGCGTATTTCGTTCCCGTTCGTGCTTGCAACCCGTTTGGGCCCTGGGGTTTTCTCCCGGGGGTTGATCCTGTTCCGGGATCAATGTGGCCTCCAGGTGGGCCCTCAGGGGCAGCGGCGCCGAATAGACAACCCGAGCATCCTGTTGGCCTTTCCAGCCAATCAAAGTTGGCCCATCTAGCCCATTTTTTTGTTGGAGTGGGGGTCTCACCCCCGCTCCAGCTCCCGCTCCCAATGCTCAATTGTGTGCGGGTGCCCACCGTGAGGGGAAGTGTCAATGTGTTACCCCATCCCCATTGACCCCGAGATACCTGCCTAGCGAATGAAGGCAGGCCAACTCAGTGGTTTACATTTTGCCTACTTTCTAACCCATCCCACCCCAAGGTACCGTTGACGGAGATAGTTGTGCACCGACAGGGCGGAAGCAGCCGCGTGCCATCGTGGTTACCTTCATGATATACACCCTCCCTCACCACATGATTACTCAATCGCACCTTCATCAGTGCATGTGTCGGGGTCACAAGGAGGAACTGGCTGTGTGTACCATTTCTTGTGTGTTTTGCCACTTGCTTCCCGCCGGCAATGTGCACGTTATGGCCGTCAGGCCATGTTGTTCGTTGTAGCCATACCAAGCGACGTTAGTACCGCCACGTTGCAGTCACTCGAGAGGCTCTCAGCCGTGGTCGGGGGTTGGTACTGACCTGAGCGCCTCAGGTGTTGTGTTGATCGGACCACATGCACGCCACGGAATACATGCAGCATTGCCGGAAAAGGCCTCCTGGTTCCCACCATGTGCCCCATGGTCATCAGACCGTCGGGCGTTTGGGATATGTCGAATTGCTCAATTGAAAAAAAAAACAGCACATCCAGGCAATCTCAGAGAGGAGGCGCTACCCACCTCCCACCAAACCTCCCCCACCCCACCAGTCTCCAACCTTGTGCGTTCTCCTTCTGCTCCGAAACCATGCCGCGCCACACTGCAACCCAGACACAGACCTTGCACAACCTCAGCGACTACAGGTCCGGGTCGGCATATCCCTCCCTACCTGCATGCCTATCACGGTGGGCAGGACATGTGGGATATCTCGCCCCGGATATGGTGGACGGCCCACACGCCCTGACCACTAGTGGGGACTACATCGTGCTTTCTCACGCCCGTCATAGCTTGATTTCTGCCTACACAGCATACCTACCACATCACAACACAGGCCGAGCATCTCACTAGATCTCGGACACAGCCTGCATAACGAGTGAAGGGCTGGGCTGGCAAACATGTGCCAGGGCTAGACCCCGGTGCCGTTTGCTGTTGCTGCTGCGCCACACAGGGTATACGGCAAGTTTTGCCTGTTGCAAAAGGAACTACAAAAGAGAGAAATAACATAGCCCGCAGGCTTTTTCATCCGGGCACCCCCATCGGTTCTCTGGGGGGGGTTCTAAGGTAAGGGGCGGAGACGGGGGGGGCGCTTGGGCGAAAACAAAAGGCGAGGGGGGCAGTTCAGAATCATGAAAACCTTGATGCGACGAGCCTTCCGAACGGAGCCCAGCAGCAACGGGTCCGACGCACCGGACGGACACGCCGGCAGCAGCGGCGGCGCCCCACACCACCACCGCCACCACCACCACCACTCCTCCTCCTCTGCACCCCCCGGCCAGAACGGGAGGGGCAGCAGCAAGCACTCTCTGTCAAGCACACACACCGAAGGGTCATTCCACCCATCCCTCGCCGCTTCAAAGGAAGTCTACGGGAAAGGTGCCTACGTCCACCCCCTCTCCCCGCTGGGCCTCACTGGCCTCCCGAAGGACGCCGTGGTTCTCGGGCCCCATGACAACTTCCTGGGAACCCCGCTGGCCAGCGGGTCGCCCGTCGTGCAGCTGAATGGGTCCCCCTCCTCGGTAGGGGCGTCCCCCCTTGAGGGCAAGCGGGAGAAGGGGGAGAAGAAAGGGAAGCGGGTGAAGAAGGGTGGGAAGCCGCGCGGCCTGCTGGCGTCCGTCTCCTCTCTCGGATCCGTGGACCTGCAGCCGGCGTCGCCGTGCCGTAGCAGGAGCATCGGGGCCACTGGGGAGTGCGGAGGTCCGATGTACGACGCACAGTATGGAGTGAACCGGGGGTGTGTCAGCCGCAACAGGAATCGCATCGGCATGTTAGGGGATGATGACGACTCCCCGTCGGTGCGGATATACATGCAGTGCATCGAGTCCAGCGACAGCTGCACCCTCCGCCGCCTGTGCTGGAGTGGGTGCCCCCCGCGCCTGCGTGCCAGGTGCTGGCAATCGCTTTACAGCTACTCTGCTCAGGACAGGCGCCCGAAGTATGCACAGTACATCCAACACGGCAGCACACTGAGCAACCTTTCGCCGTCATCACATTCGGTGCTGAAGACGATCTGCAAAGACGTGCCGCGCACGCAGCAGAAGCTCCCCCTCTTCCGACTCGACGCGATGCAGGCCAGCCTCCAGCAGGTCATATTCGTGTGGTCGGTGCGCAACCCCGCTACGGGGTACACGCAAGGTATGGCGGTGGGCGGGTGGGAGGGCGGGGGTGGAAGGGGGGGGTGTGGTGAGCTCTGCTTTGTGACCTCCTTTGTGCCTGTGGTGGCGTTCTCTGAGGGGGGGCGGGGGGGGGGGGGGGTAGGGACGGTCACAAGGGTGAGACAAAACCACTTTTTTCAGGTTCATGAAAAATCAACAAAAATCGTGTTTTCTTGATGAAAATCGTGCCCAAAACCTCCCGGAAACCGGTTCTGAGGCGGTTTGGCCCTGTTTTGGCACCATTTGAGCACCGGAGAACAGTTGGAGAAACAGGTGACCACGGTTTGGTACCTGCCAGGATTTTACAGGGTTGTGTTTTTTGTCGCCGTCGCTACAATTGACACTGGGCGTGATACTCAACAGTGCGTGCATCGTTTGCAAAGACTACATCAATATCGGTGATGTCCCTACGAAGCTGCTACCCAGTTGCTTCAGCTTCAGCAATTCTTCACGGTTCTGCACGGGCCTGGCTGAAGGAGAGGCATGGTAGCAGTTTTGGTGTCATCTCTGCAAATTTTCACGTTTGTGAAGCACTGTGGTTGGACCTCCACCCTGCACTTGCGAGAGGTACACCTCCACCTCGGGTCCGGAGCCAGTGGTGCTTGAGTATGAGAACTCACACAGACCTGGAAGGTGCGGAGGGCTTTCTCCAGTTAGGACCGTGTATGGCAGCTCAACCAGCTTTGAATGTATGATTCAGTTTGTGGGGCGCACCACCGTTCCTTCAATTTGAGACTGGCTGCAATGGTCATGTATGCATGCTCATGGTCAATCATGATCCCTCAGGTGCAGGAAGGTCACAGCCGACGATGCCCCATCAGGGTTTGCAGTAACCTCCTGGATGTGAGTGGGCTTTGCCTCGGTCGACCCGGGTTTGGAGGGCAAAGGCCATGTCTGCACACTTCGCGAATCGGCTGATCAGCCTCGCTGATTCCCGCCGCAGCCACCTGCATGCGAAGGCCGGATGGTGATATTTGCCGTTCTCATTTGCGCTGCGCTCTTCATCGGCGGCACTCTCTCTTCTCGTCTTACCTGCGTCGTCACTCAGAGGTCACACAGTACAAGAGCTTGCCTCTTCAAGGGGTACTGGTATACTCCGCGTTTTGACGCGTGCAGTATGCACCACTCCCTGTCCCTCTTCCCCTTCCCGAAAGTTCACTCATCAAACCGAGACTCCGAAGTGGCCGGAAAATCATGATGTCAGTCATGATGTGCACTTCTTCCGAATGTAGGGGCTCTTGAGGGCTTGTATCCGGCGCTTGCAGGACATCGTGTATCAGTCCATGCGAGCATGCGTGTGAGGTACTTTTCGATAGCACTGTCCCACACATCACTCGTCCGTGATGCGCGGGTGCCTTTTTGGCGCTGTTTTGCGGTAATTTGTGCGATGATTGCCCGCGTTTCGTGTGAAGTGTGGTTACAAAACAGCGAGGTACCGAACCGTGGTCACCATTTTTAGAACCCTCAAATGCACCCCCACAGAGGCACTAAAGGGTTCGAAACAGGGCAGAACACCATTTCCGGAGCGGTATGGGCACTATTTTCTGGTTTTTCACCCATATGGGCGACATAGCGCAAAAGTTGGATTTTTTGGGTTTGTCACCGCTTTTCGGGGGCTTGTGACCGTCCCTAGGGGGGGGGGGGGGCAGACGCGCATCCGCATGGCACGTGGGTCTTTTTTTATTGGAGGGGCACAGTGCACACACCCCGGAGGCCACACACACCCCCCACCCCCCTGCTCTTTTGATGTTGGATCTCCCCTCTGCCGCACAACACGCACGCGCCACTCTCACATCCGCCGCAACCCTGCAGGGATGACGGACCTTGCAACGCCCTTCTACATCGCGTTTCTCTCGCAACACATTCCTATGCGGGTCCTCCTCTCGGAAGAAAACGAGAAAGCCTGCAGGGAGGCTGTCGAAGGCCTGGCTGAGGACGTGCTGACCGACATCGAGGCCGATGTTTTCTGGGGGTTCAACGCAATGGTGGGGTCGATCCAAGACCACTTCACCGACGGGCAGCTGGGGATACAGCGGAAGCTCCAGGCGCTCGACCAGCTCTTAGAGGAAGTAGAGCCGAAGCTGAAGCAGCACTTCGACGCAGCCAACCTCAGCCTCATGGAGTTCGCCTTCAAATGGATGAGCTGCCTGCTGGTGCGAGAGCTGCCGCTCCCACTCGTCCTCCGCCTGTGGGATGCCTACCTGTCGGAGGGCACGGACCTCTACCCCGCCCTGCATGTCTATGTGTGCCTTGCCGTGCTCTGCAGGTATTCGCATGACCTCCAGCAGATGGACTTCTGCGACATGATGCAGTTCCTCATCACACCGCCCACATCTGCATATACGGAGAGCGACGTGTCGGAGCTGCTGTCATGCGCCTACCAGCTGCAGCAGCTGTACCCAGTTGACTTGTAGACGCCGCCGTGGGGGCACAGCTCGCGATGGGGTCTCGCGGTGCTGGGAATTGTATTGTATAGTCAGATGGGCCTTTGATGCAGATAAACTGACCAGCGTGATATAGTGTTGCGAAAGAACATTCCTGAAAGAAATGAGAAGGTTTGGATGGGAGGGGGGGGGGGGACATCCGTTCATTCGTGGAGGTCCTGCCGTGCCCAACGGTTGTTGTGTGGCATGCCACGGATTTGGCGCACACACAACAGCCCCATTCCTGTTGGCATGAGCGACGTGACACGACCGAAGAGCCGCCTTCTGGTGGTGTATTCCGCAAACTGCCCCACCCCCTCACCCCCCCTCCCCAAAAACAGACTTGTAGTAAATGCAGCAATATTTGGGGGTCTTCGCTGGTCGTTATGCTTTATTCTTCGTCAGTTTTCACCGAGTTTCCTTAGGAAATGCACCAAAATGCACTGACGATCACCCCCGTAGCGAAGGCCCCCTTTGGAAAAAAGTACATGCCGGGTGCCAAAACTGCCCCATCGCAGAGCCGGGGATGAATACACCAGCACTCCAGGAGTAATGGGCGATCTTGCCCCTGCCCTTGTTCCAGTTGTAGTCTCTCCGGGCAGCACAGCCAAAAAAAAACATATCCAAAAAGAATCACCCTTCGGCTGGGGTAGGTTTCCTGCTGCACCGCAACACACGCCTCCAACCCAAAGGAGCCTTTGCTCAGAAGTGCACAAATGTGAGCCGCCTCTAATAGAGGGGGCAAACTGGCACAGTTAGACACGTAGCAAAGCCCCCTCTGCGCCTCTGTCTTCCCACCATCCGAGGCAATGTTGAGGTTTCGCGGGGCTGGGTATGTCGGGTATCTTCTCCCTGTGGGTGAAGAAGCGCCACACCCGCATGGGGAGCAGAAGGCGCTGCACACCCACCCACCACCCCCTCCCACTTCGTTGCCCCTACAGACAATCATCTGCTCCCCCCCTGCAGCGCCGCACACCTCGGTTATATTTTGCCTTGTCTGTCTGTCTATCTCGTCTTCATCGAGCCGGGGTCCGATCAGGTTTCTGCCATCCGTTAAGTTACTCTCCTCCTCCACAGCAGACACGCCGTGGGTTGTGATCCTGTCTGGTTCAAACAGCTTCCTCTCCCCTTCCTTCCCTTCCACCCCCTAACCGTTGCTGACAGGATTCTGGCACTAAGTCCGCACGATGGTGTACAGTCTCCCAATCGTGTGTTGTTGTTGTTGTTGTTTGAGGCGAGATGATTCCGAGAGGGAGGGGGTGGGTGGGGGTGGGGGGAACACACCGCCATTTCGACGATGGTGGCCCTGTATCTGTTGGTGTTGTGATGTACGGAATGGGGTGGCACTATTGTCCGCCGCGTGTATAACCAAGCAAAGAGGAGGCGGTGCACGGCACTGCCAAAAAGGACACACCACCGGCAGTCCTCCTGTAAGGAGTGCAGTCGCTGCCAGCATCGCCGCGTCAGCCGCAATGCTAGCGTCGAAACGACATTTCTATTCAGGAGCCAGAGCCATGTCGGGGTCGTAATCACGCCACTCTGAACCTCCCCGATGGGGGTCTTCGCTGGTCGTTATGCTTTGATATTCTTCGTCAGTTTTCACCTAGTTTCCTGAGGGGGGCCCTCGCTACCAGTCACAGCTCGTCAGTCAGTGAGGGGAAGTGGGCCGTGACTCACTTTTTCTCACTCAGTCACACCTGGAAGCGAGGGCCCCCTTAGGAAATGCACCAAAATGCACGGACGATCACCCCGTAGCGAAGACCCCCTATATGTGAGCATGTGCCCTGTAGCCTGTGCTGGACCCCCTTTTCTTTTTCCTGGTGTGAATACATGCAGGCCTTTCCCCCCCCAGACCCCCACCCCCCCACCGCATCTCTTGCCTTTGTGACGCACCGTGCGGCGTGTGGTGTAGGTGGGTTCTTCCATTGCTGTTGTCCCGCAAGGCATCTGCTCTCCAGCATCGGGGCTCAAAGGGATGCGATTGGCCCATCACAGGGTTGGCGCGGCGTCAAAAAAAAGCAACAAACAAACAGAAACGCAGGCTGAGAGCGGTTGCTGCTGAACAGTGTTGTATGATTGGTATCGTTTCTTGCAATCTGCATCTCTTGAGTGGATATGGGCCCTGCCTCCTCTGTGCATTTCTCTCTTCGTTACAACACGGCCGGCCCATGTCTACAATCTCGGAGTTCGTTTAACGTCGAAATCTAGGTGATGGATGTGGAAGGAACGGCAAATGCAACAGCAGATCGGCGAAAGGAAGAAGAACGAGGTGCATAGGGATATGCAGGGGTGCAGTTTATGCCTCCGCCACAGCCAGGGCTTCTGGGCTGCGGGGTGGTGAAAAACGGGATGCCACTCTCGAGTTCCCGCCAGATTGCATGGGGGGGGGGGGTAGGGGTGGTCTTAAGCCCTTTAAAAACGTTAACCTGGCCAAAAAATCAAACTTTTGCGTACAAGGACCAAAAAGTGACCCAAACCTGAAAATTCGACCCCCAGACGTCCGGAAATGCATCTGCGCCCGGTTTCGGGCGGTTTAGAGCCTCCAGAAGCGCCTAGTTTGCAATTCCAAAAAATGTACCACAAAGTTGTACCACACCACCCTAAGTTAGAAGGTCTCAATGGCTGATTCAAGCCCTTCCGTCACTACGTGGACCTCCGCACTCTCGCACAGATGCCCGAGTGCGTACGAGGAACAACCACTCACCTTCAGCGGCAAGAGACACAGAAGGCCGTGCTCTCATGACAATTTTCTTTGGCTGAAGATGGTACAACTACACGGCCACAGGTTGGTGCAGGTGGTGCCACATCGACAAAATCGCCAGAGGGCGGGCTGCCCCGGCCACCCCAGAGCGAAGGCCTCAACGTGCGTTAGTGGGAAACAAAACGGGAGGGTGGGGAGGGCATTGTGGTGGCTTCCCACTCGATGCACACAACTGAACACAAAAGACGCTGCTGCGGGGGGAGCCGTGCAGCCGTCAGACTATGCGGTACGTTGAACAACGGAGTATACCCAGGTGCGCAGGCGGGACTGCCGCAACCACTGGATATGCCAACCATGGGATCCGTGTGAACACACCACACGGATCGAACTGTGCCTGGAAATCAAAGGCACCGAGTGTGCTTTGGATGTGGGCTATGGCAGAAGTGTGGACTCTGCCCGTTCATGTGTAGCTGCCTGGACAGCCGAGTTGCGCCCCCTCGTCCTTGTTGTACGGCTTGAACTTTGACATTGTAGTCTTCAGCCTTTCATACGACCATAAGGGGGCCGTCTTCGGTGCACTGCTGATGTCTGATACCAGTCCATGCCCCCTTCTTCATGGTCACCGGATGGCTCACTGCCACTATCACTGTCACTGGCCCAAGAACATGTGCACACAGATTCTGACACAAGTGATTTCGCAAGTGGCACAGGGCTCCTCTGTTCCTCGATGTGCCTACAGTTGATGCACTATGCCGGTCCGATCCGCGAATGTCCCGCATCGAGTAGAGATGCAACCGATGCGCCTGAAGGTCTGAAGGGCTGGAAACATGCCCCTCCTCTAGTACCTATGACCCCCTGTTTCTGGTGCTACTTTTCTACTGTCTCTCGCATGTCACACCGCAAACAAGGTGTTGTCATGTTGCACTTTTGACCCCACGTATCGTCGGGCAGCACGGTTGGCAACACCGCTCACTGGATCAGTGCGAGACATGATGGTTTGCGATTCTGCCTTCTGCCCAGGGGGGGCTGAGGTACAGCTTTGTGGTACATTTGTCCGGAACACAACTAAACTGCTCAGAAGTGCTCAAAAGTGCCCAAAACCGGGCGGAATTGTGTTTCTGGGGTCCCAGGGGTCATATTTTCAGGTTTGGTGACGTTTTTGACCCAGACGCCGATGGTGAAAAATTGGCCAGGTTAACAGCTTAAGACCACCCCTAGGGGGGGGGGGGGGATATATACCACTCCGCCAAACAGCGAGATGCCCTTTTGTAGAAACGGGTTATCCCCGCGTTGATATACCAGTTTGACATCCCACAAATCCTGGCCGCCGTGTGTGTGGCGCAAGGCCCCCCTCGCACCCAGAAGGTTGCCGGCCATTCCCCCATCCCCTCCCATCCCCTCCCTCGCTGTGCCGGGTTGCTTGGAGGAAGTGAGGCAGTTGTGAGGCCAGTTGCCTTGCTTTTCCAGCCGTGTTCGCGCCAACACACCACCTCAGGCAACCAGGCTGTATCGCCGTGTCTCCCTCGTGACCCTGTGTTTCAGACAACACAACAGTGAGTGAGTACGCCCACCCCAACTCGATCTGAGCCCAGCATGCATGCCCCCCCTGTTGCTGTAGGCGTATTTTTTTTTTGCAGCAGCTTTGTTTTTTCAACGCCAAAAAGGGTTGCCGGGTTTCTTTTGTTTTGTTTTGTTTTGTGCAACCGGACCACCCACACACCCCGCACCCTCTCCAGGCATCTGGGGCAGCACATCTACCAGCTGCCACGTGCTGAGGGGAGCCATGGCCTCAGGATGCGATGGGCGGAAGTCGCCTGAATCCCTTCTCTGCCCACCAGGCGTGCCAGCCGTGAGCAGCTTCGGCAGCGGCATGAGCGCCAGCCCCACATCTCTCTCCAGCATGAACAGCACGGAGATCTTCCACTCGCAGCTGGACGCGTCAGAGATTAACATGCAGATGTTCAACATGCCCATCAGCAATGTCGCAAAGCGCATGGCGATTTTCGACAAGGATAAAGACGCGTATGACACCCTCTTGTCGGCAGTCGATAGGGAAGGGGGGGGGGGGCAGGGGAGGTGGGGGGGGGGGCTATTTATTGGGGACATGGAGTGGAGACGGGCTGTTTCTCTACCCTGTGGGGTGCAACGCGCTGCTCGGTTACTCAACTGGGTTGCTCTGTTGCAACAGCAAAGCCCCAGCGAAGGGGAATTGTCGGGCGAGGTTGTCAAAATATAGCATCACCTGGGGTAATCAGGCTGGGGAAAAAAACAACAAATCACAACAAATCACACCCGATCGTCGTCAGCTGATTGAGGGTGTGATATGAGGGTTCTACACCCGATCGTATTGCAATTTGGGTTAGCGTGCTGGCATCGCAGCCTGGCCCCGAAGGACCATACCGGGAGGAACCGGGCCCGCTATCCTACTTTTGCTCTACGTGACACCACACGGTTTCGCTCTCCTCCTCGTTGCGCTGTAAAGGAGGGGGGACACACACACACTGGAAGCCGGAGATTGCGCCTGCTGGTACTGAGGCGCAATCGTCGCGACGACGCGTTGAAAAGAGCGCGGAATAGCCGCCGAACGAAAGATGGTGGGAGAGGGGATGCAGCGGGTGCGCTTCGGAACCGCACGCAACACCTGCTTCCGGAGGAAACGAGAACGAGAAGGACGGACAGCACGAGTCTTGCGCTCCAAGAAGCGCAAGGCCTGTGAGGCCCGTGGGAAAGGGGAAGGCACGCCTGATTTAGCTGTGCTGATGATCGTGCGGGAGGAAGGAAAACCTGCTCTGTTGTTATGAAACGAGCATCGCTCCAGGGCAGATTCGTCTGCCTCCCGCATGTGCGCTACACGTTTCTGCGCGCGGGGAACCGAGGACACCCGATCGTCAGCTGATTGAGGGTGTGATACACCCGATCACAACAGATCACAACAAATCGTCAGCTGATTGAGGGTGTGATATGAGGGTTCTATCCAACAAGGATATCAAGGCGGCACTTTCAAAGTCCTGCCAAGGACAGCGCCACGTGGGTGTGTGCTTCTGATATATGTTATGTCATCATGTGAACCCTCCCCAGCGTGTGCCAACATCCCTGACACGCTCACGAAAAGCATGACACGGAGAAAACAGGTGCCGAAACAACCTGCCGAGCACACGGGTGGTGCCACGTTGATCCACGCAGCGATCTCCCATGACAGGAAGCCTTGTCGCCACGGCAGAGTCGCCGCAGACTGTGGGAGAGGTGTCGCCAGTCACCTTGAGGTTGCAGTGTGTCATCAGGCTAAGACCCGTGCCCTCTTCACCTCCCCTATTAGGTTGCTCCCATATCGTTGCCTGCTTTGGGGCCTGAAGGACATAGGGGTCCAGCAGGCACGTGAGCATCGCAAGGCATGAGTGGCTGTTTCAAACTCCTGGTGCAAGCACCCGTCATGGTCTGGGGAAGCCCTCCCAGGTAGTTTAACGTCTTGCCCAGGACAGCAAATCACAAGGCAAATGTTGTGATTTGTTGTTGGTCCTGGGCAAGACGTTAAACTACCTGGGAGGGCTTCCCCAAACCATGACGGGTGCTTGCACCAGGAGTTTGAAACAGCCACTCATGCCTTGCGATGCTCAAGTGCCTGCTGGACCCCTATGTCCTTCAGGCCCCAAAGCAGGCAACGATATGGGAGCAACCTAACGGGGGAGGTGAAGAGGGCACGGGTCTTAGCCTGATGACACACTGCAACCTCAAGGTGACTGGCGACACCTCTCCCACAGTCTGCGGCGACTCTGCCGTGGCGACAAGGCTTCCTGTCATGGGAGATCGCTGCGTGGATCAACGTGGCACCACCCGTGTGCTCGGCAGGTTGTTTCGGCACCTGTTTTCTCCGTGTCATGCTTTTCGTGAGCGTGTCAGGGATGTTGGCACACGCTGGGGAGGGTTCACATGATGACATAACATATATCAGAAGCACACACCCACGTGGCGCTGTCCTTGGCAGGACTTTGAAAGTGCCGCCTTGATATCCTTGTTGGATAGAACCCTCATATCACACCCTCAATCAGCTGACGATTTGTTGTGATTTGTTGTGATTTTTTGCGATTTGTTGCGGCCAGTTGTGATTTGTTGTGACTAGGTGTGACGTGGTGTCTTAGCCTGATGACACACTGCAACCTCAAGGTGACTGGCGACACCTCTCCCACAGTCTGCGGCGACTCTGCCGTGGCGACAAGGCTTCCTGTCATGGGAGATCGCTGCGTGGATCAACGTGGCACCACCCGTGTGCTCGGCAGGTTGTTTCGGCACCTGTTTTCTCCGTGTCATGCTTTTCGTGAGCGTGTCAGGGATGTTGGCACACGCTGGGGAGGGTTCACATGATGACATAACATATATCAGAAGCACACACCCACGTGGCGCTGTCCTTGGCAGGACTTTGAAAGTGCCGCCTTGATATCCTTGTTGGATAGAACCCTCATATCACACCCTCAATCAGCTGACGACGTGGTGTGATTTGTTGTGACCAGTTGTGACGACTTGTGACCCTTTTGTGATGAGTTGTGATGAGGTGTGATCTGTTGTGATCTGTTGTGATCGCGATCCAAAATTTTAAATTTTTGAAATTTTGGATCGCGATCACAACAGATCACAACAGATCACAACAGATCACAACAGATCACAACAGATCACACCTCATCACAACTCATCACAACTCATCACAAAAGGGTCACAAGTCGTCACAACTGGTCGCAACAAATCACAACTGGCCACAACAAATCGCAACAAATCACAACAAATCACAACATTTGGCGTTGTGATTTGTTGTGATCGGGTGTGATTCGTTGTGATTTGTTGTTTTTTCCCCCAGCCTGATTACCCCAGGTGATGCTATATTTTGACAACCTGATTCACCGTGAGAAATGGCGTGATGATGATCTATATGATCGCATCACCGAACATCACTGGGGGAGAGTGTTGCAGTTTGGGTTATCGTGCTGGCATCACAGAGTGGCCCCGAGGGTCCACACCGCTACATCAATGGGGTTTCCGAAACCCGCCCTGCAGACGCACACACATCTATCACCACCACCACCCCCTGCCCTCCCCTCCCCTCCAGGCAATCGAAGCGTAGCAAAGAAGGGCGCAGCCAGTCGGACACAGAGGATGAAGTATGCCAACTATCCAGCTCTGAGGTGGGTGGGTGGGTGGTGGCGTAGAGAGGGGTTTTTTTCCACCGACTTCACGGCACCGGCACCACTCGTCAACGATCCCCCTATCTCCTTTGTATCCTCTGACCGAGCAAGACTCCCCCCCCACCCCACCCACAGACTGCCGCTCCCCACCCTCTGAACGCGACGCTGGACCAGGCCCTCAGTGTTGCGGACATGACCGAAAGAAAAGAGAGGATGGAAGACCAGCTGCGCCGTCTGAGCCGGTTTGTTGTGGGGACCCCCCGTTCCGTCACGCAGCGGGACAGCCAGCCGCTGCTTATCTGCATGGTTGGGCTGCCGGCGCGTGGGAAGACATACACCAGCCGGCGTATCATGCGTTATCTCGCCTGGCTTGGAGTTAAGTGCCAGGTTTTCAACGTCGCGATCTACCGGAGGAAGAATGTCGGGTTCCCGAAGGCAGAGTACTTCAACTTTGCGGAGGAGACGCAGCAGGGGTCGCACCCCAACAAGCTGCTTGCCGTGCTGGAGCAGGCGTTGGAGGACACCTACAAATGGCTTGCCAACGGGGAGGGCCAGGTGGCCATTCTGGATGGGACCAACCACACGAGAAAACGACGCGAGATAATCGCGAAGAAGTTTCAAAACTTTCTGCCGCGCGAGCGCATGATGTTCATCGAGATGGGCGACATCTGCGGGGGTGCCAGCGAGAGCATCTCCGCGAAAAGCGTTGTCTCGATGCCTGAGTATAAGGGGAGCGACCCTACGGAGGCGGTGCGGGATTTCAAGCTGCGCCTCGAGAACTACGCAAACTCCTACGAGACTGTGTCTGCGGCAGAGGGCGTGCCCTTCATAAAGTACAGCAGCACCAAGATGAGCGTCCACAACAGCACAGGCTACCTCGCCGGGAGGCTGACCTTCCTGCTGATGAATGTGAAGGTGATGCATCGCAACGTTTTCCTGTCGCTGACAGGGGAGGACGAGCAGCTCGAGCTGAGTGTGCACAACACGGCTGACGACCCGGAGGTCCGGACCCCGCCTGTGACCTGCGCGCGCAGTAGCAGCGCGTCGTCGTTTGTCAAGCAGTCATCGGGGCTGGGCGACTCCAACGGCCCCCGCAACCCGTTTGTCGACTCCGCCAATCTGCGCAACGCGCTGGAGGGCATCATGGTGACTGAGGAGAAGATGCGCGAGAGGGAGGCGCTCGAGCCGCAGGGCGACCGCTTCGCACGCGCCCTCGTTGGGATGCTCACCAGCTCCGTGCCCAAGGGCGAGCCGGTCACCGTGTGGTCCTGCCAGGATCCTGCCGGAACCGCGACGGTCAAGTACCTCCAGGCCAAGGGGTACAACACAGTGTTCTGGCGCTACCTCGGTGAGTTTGGCTTCTCCGTCGCCCAGAAGGTGATGGGGGAGACGTACGAGGATATCATCGAACGGCTTGAGCCCATCATCTTTGAGATCGAGCGCTGCGACACGCACCTCCTGATCGTGGGGCACCCGAGGGTATGGCGTTGTTCTTTTCACGCAACGCATGCATGGGGGCGGGGTGTGCCCTGCAGCAACAGTTGCTCCGCACAGAGCACCCTTCGGGAATAAGAGAACCGTGCCCCCCCCCCTCGGCGCACTGCAAAATGCCTGGGGTTGCTTTTGAGGGGGGGTGACACAAGCACACCACACATTGCCTTGTCTCTCCTATGGCTGTGCGCACAGACCCCACCAACCTCCACACACCCACACACACCCCGCCCCCCCTCAGGTGATGAACGCGCTGTACGGCTATCTGTCAGAGCGTGGTATCGGTGCACTGAACCCCCGCACCGTTGTGCGTGTGCAGCCGCGCGCATACGACCTCGACTGCCAAACCTTTGTGCTGCAAAACGGCGAGCTTGTGAAGGAGAACGTCCTTACAAGCCCTGACGAGAGTTCGCAGGAGCACTAGCCACACCACCACCACCACGCCACCACTTCAGCTGGGCCACCAGCGAGGCGCTGTGCGCAGTGCGGCAGGGCGGAGAAGCAGCTCCCTCCACACCCAACGGATGCACGGGCGGTGCATCTTCGTTATATGCCCACCAAATGCGGCAAGACAGCAAGGCAAGGCAGACCCATACCCAAAGCAAAGGGCACAGCGGGTATCTGGGTGGGGGGTGAGGGCGCCCCCTGGCAGCCCAACCAATAGGTGTGGCATGGAGGAGCGATGTGTTTATTGCGCGTATTTCGTGGTGTCCCTTGAGTTGTGCTTGGTGCGCATCGGCACTGACCCCCCACGCACTCAAGGCGGGCGGGGTTGGGGGGGAGGGGGGGGGAGAGTCTGCAGATGCTGCGTGCGGCACGGGATGGGGTCTGGAGAAGAGATCGATACCCTTCCAACCCAACCCCTCCCCTGACCTTCCCAAAGCGACGCTCGCTACACTATTCCACAAAGAGGTCTTCGCGGGTGCAGGGGAGGTATTTTTTTTACTAGTTACGAGCGACGAAGCGTAGCGAGGTCGCGAAGTAACGAAGGAAATCGTACGACTGAAGCTTTGGATTAGCACCTCGTGCCACTTCACAGGGCCTCAACACAGCCTTGAGACAGCAAGTGTGCGCTCAACAAAAAGTAGTCCGGAACTGTTCTCCCACAGTTGCTGGACAGGGTGTCTATAATAAAG
The DNA here is from genome assembly GCA_963210315.1 of Rhynchopus euleeides. Taxonomy (NCBI): domain Eukaryota; phylum Euglenozoa; class Diplonemea; order Diplonemida; family Diplonemidae; genus Rhynchopus; species Rhynchopus euleeides. The sequence continues at coordinate 366,471 of OY723318.1, read as the reverse complement.
CGAAAGGAGTACGATTTCTTGCATTTTGCAGCAGGGGACATGTCCCTTGGGAGCGCCGGATGCTCTAACGTGACCCGCATGTGCGGTGCGGAAGCACCCAATGCTGATCAAAACAAAATAGGGGGGGAGGGGTTGGTTTGAGAAGGCCAGACTCGTGGGGGGACAGAGGTGGGCGTGTGCTGGCGGGAACACATCTCAAAAAAACTGTCGTATTCTTTTTTGAAAACGGGGGGGGGGGGGTTACTATGATTACAGCGCCGCGCCCTTCGGTTCACCCGTTATGGACCAGGGTCCCGCCCCGTCCTGTAGCTGCCAGGAGGCATTGGGGCGACTTTGCAAGCCCACGGCAGTTGCTTTTTTTCCCGGGTTTGGCGCACAAACAACGCCTTATCTTTTTTGGGGGGTGTGTCTATTTCTTGTATTATTAGTGTTTTTTTGTTTGCGCCTGCAACTCCTCCTGCACTGCCTTCTCCACAGACCCACGCGACCACTCCCCCCCCCCCCCCTAGGCATAGGGTGCGGGCGATTCGCCTATCGCCCTATATTCGCCCAACCGGGTTCGAGCCCCGATTATCGCGTATCGAATCGCCTTATCGCCCATTATCGCCCAATTATCGCCAAATTATCGCCCAGTATCGCCCGTTTTCTTTCACACTTTCTGAAGGGGTCTTCAGCTAGTGGTGAGTGGGTTGCCGCTCTACTGACCCTGGGTCCCACAGGGCCCTGTGACCTCGTCAACAACTGGGCCAAGACCTCGGATTCTGCATCAGAAATCAGCTTCTGACCACTGACGTCATGCGGGTGGGTCATTTCTTCGGTCAAAACCCACGTGAGGAACTGGGCATTGGCCCAGATCCTGACCTCGCTCAGGACCTGTTCACTCGCCGTTACTAGGAGCACTCGTGAGCATGAAGCGGGTACACCTTAGTGTTGAAGGAGATGCGTGGTTCTAGGGTAGTCGGTCTGAATGGGAGGAGATGCACTCTGTACGTTTGAGATGACTCATTGCATAGCCCACAGGAAGCTTCACGGCTTATCTGAGACCTGGGGCGGTTCTGACCCTGGTCACAGGGTCATCACCCACTGAGAACACTGGAGCAGAGGGCTTGATCTAGGTCAGGAACCGGGTCTTCACTGAGGCAATGACCCACTCACCACCTCAGCAGTGATGTGACGTCCCTGGCCGGGCCGTTTTGCCCCCAAAAATACGACGGAAAAATTATCGCCCACTTATCGCCTTGACAGAATGGGCGATAATGAGGGCGATAATTTTTGCGATTTGGGCGATAACCGAATCGCCCGCACCCTATGCCTAGGGGTGGGGAAAAGCCCCCAAAAAGCGTAAATTTTGCATTTTTTTGCACAACACCCCAGAGACCCCCAAAAACCATGAAACCCACCCAGAACCGGTCCGGAACCCCAAAAAAATGGTGTGTTGGGGTGTTTGGAGGTGTTTGGTTGGCTTTTTTGACCGTATTTTTGGGGTGGCCACCTTCCCGTACCTGGGGGTGGCCAGGAGAGAGACACATTATCCCCTGGGCACGGAAACATCACTGAAACACGACTTCTGAGCGCCAGGAGGGTACGGGGACACATATTGGCTGACCCGAGGCACTCAGAAAGCTATTGTTTGAGCAGCCCCTCGTGATTGGCGCCAAATAGTGGGTGGTTTCGGGGCCCCAGTGGTGCCGTGCCATTTGGTGGTCTCCAGGGAAGGAGGTGCACAGAAGTTCCACATCGACTTGAGCCAGCCCTGCAGGTCGTTGTACACCCCTCCCGATGATCCGGTGAGACACTGCCCTGCCATGCGCAGGTTTAATATGGTGACCACGTTTCATGTGCTGCATTGCTGCTGGAAAGAAAGAATAGCAGACGGGAGCGGCACGCGGTGTACTTCTGGGGTCGAGCGGCACATCGAGGGTTGTGCTCTTGGGGCTGTGCAAGTCTCCGTCTTCAACAGCAACTAGGAAATCATCTCGCCATTCCTCGTACGTTCGACGCTGACTGCAGAATCCAGGCATACTTGCCTGACTTGTGCCTCACCTGATGTTCGCACCCGGGCTGAGGACCCCCGAGACTGCGCACAGAGCTTAGCTTGTACTTAGATACCGGTGAAAGTGGTGGACACTGTGGCGGATGATAGGGCCTTGTGCAGTGATGCAATCGCATCAGTATCTCCTCACCGAGTATTGAATCAGCAGCCTCTGTCGTGTGCTTCTACTTCTGTGGAGCACATCTATCTGCTACAGACAGGCCAGCTTGGTGTACTGCAGTACTTGCTGACGATTCGTGGTCAGCAGTTGGAATGCTTGCCGAGGCAAGCATCCATCTGGCACGGTGAGGATACCGCCTGTGCTCACAATTCAGGCGTCAGACAAACCTGCGCTGTCCACCGCCTGCCGCTCCCTGATAGGCCAGACACAGCCTTGCCCAGGGCCAGCAGAAACGCCCTTTTGGGGGTTGGGGTGCAGCCGCTGGACTGAGAGCGTTTTTGGAGCAGGCAACTGCCTCGCACCTTGCAAATGACTGTCTTCAGCCCCAGAATAAGCACCACGAAGAACTGTGCTTCCTGCTGGGCCCACCTGCCCATCCGGCGTTGTGCACGGCATCTGTGTGTGTTCAAGGCCCCAAAGGTGGCCAGGCCCAGGTACGGGAAGGTGGCCACCTTTTCAACTTTCGGTATAGTGCCAAAAAATCAAGCCAAACACGTGCGAAACACCCCAAAAACACGTTTCCGGATGGTTTTGGGTCGATTTGTGGGGGTTTTATGCACTTTTGGGGTGCTCTGGGGGTACCTCAAAAATGCGTTTTTAACCCTTTCTGTCCGGGAAGCCACTACAGTGGCTTTGCACTTCGCTTACGTAAGTAAATAATTATGCACTTCGAATTTTTCAGGATTTTTTTGTATGGTAAAATGGGGGAGCTCAATCCTTTCAAATGCAGCAAGGGTTCATGGGAAAGGTGGAGATCCGTCCAACGTACTGCCGGAGGACAATTGCACACTCAGGTGAGATTTTCGGGTTTGGGTCGTCCCTCATGGCCCCTATTTACGAGTCAACCATATCAGGTGTTCTTGTGCCCCATTTTCGCTCGACTCCCCCGATCGTGGAAAGCTCCGGAGTTATTCTCCGCAAAAACACAACTGCGGACACAACTGACACATCAACGGACTACTGATCAAGTAGTACGTACTGACCCCCCCTCCCCCCCTCCCCCGCAAATGGCGCCCCCCTCCACGTCGGGATCCGCTGGGCTAGGCAAAGCGGCGCCGGAGCGCTGGGAACTGCGGGAAGGAGATTGGGACACCCCAATAGCGAAGGACGCGAAGTCCTTCCTCGAGCAGGGCGGAGTTTATCTCTGCCACAAAAATGAGACGCAGGCTGCCATGAAGGCAGCGATCAACGAGAACGTGCAAGCAGCGATGCTGCTTATCTGCGCCGACGAGGCCCCAAAGAGCCTCGCAAAAAGCTGCACCGACGTCGTGCTGCAGAGGGGGGGAGAGCTGCGGACGGTGCGACGCTGCATGGTGAACCTGCGAGGGCAGGTGCGCTACGCCCCACGGGGCGTCACGGCCCCCACCATGGGGGAAGGACTCAAGCCGGTCGTGGTGATGGGACGACAGCTGTCGAAGAAGACGGCGTGCGACTGGGTGAGACGGCACGGGGGTGATGTACACGGAATCATCACCCTCAACCCCAGGAGGCCCCACCAGGAGGCCCCCACCACATACAGGGTGACGGTCGACGCCACCGAGCTGGCAGGGCTGCTGAGAGCGAGCGGCGACGGCGGGGTGTTTGCGCGCCCCTTTTTCACAGGGAAGACGAGGAGCAGCACGGAACGAGTGACGCCCCTCGCACCCGACACACAGGTGGACGCCGCGCGCCAACAGGCACAGGCACTGGGCGGCAGGGTCATCCTGCTGAGCAAAGGTGGGCTCGGGATGGCGGTGCCCACAACAACGCCGCTGCAGACGGCAGCACAGGTGCTGGGTGACAGCCTGGCACGCAACCTCGCGGAGGAGAAGTGGCTGGTCGACGGCTTATCGACCGACTACTCTCGGAAGTGCGTGGGGAAAATGCTGGAGGAGCTGGGGTGGACCCCCACCTTCCTCACTAGCGCACGGACGGAAGGGCGACGCGTGGCGATGTACCGCGGAGCCCCACCACCAAGCACCAACCCCATCATCACGCAGAAGGGGATCATCACCGTCCGACGGTACAGGCAGGAGCAGGATGGCCACCTGTTCGACCGTGCAGCCCCCCGCAGCACAAAGCCGACCAAGCCCACCACACAGAAGACGCAGAAGAACACGCCTGCGCCGAAGAACACGACTGCGCCTGCGCCTGC
>OY723318.1:287200-361924 GCA_963210315.1 Rhynchopus euleeides | reverse complement strand
CACTTTTTTTGGGTGCTTTTTTGCACGATTTCTGTGCCTCAGACACAGATTTTGGTGTGATTTTTGCGCTATTTTGATTCACTCTGCCTGACCGATGCATACGATTCGAAAAAATGGCGAAAAAATCGCTATCAACAACACGGTGGACTCCAGCGGGGGTAGGGTAACCCTTTTCGGGAGTCTCAACTAGGGGGAGTCCAACTCCCGCTAGCGGGAGTATAGACTCCCGCTAGCGGGAGTCTATACTCCCGCTAGGGGGAGTCTGACTCCCCCTAGCGGGAGTCTTTTCACCTATTTTTACTCATTTTTCCCATGATACCTATGCAATGTGGCACTCGTCACTGAAGTACAGCCACACCAAACGAAACGGACGTTTCCACCCATCCCAGCTCGCAGACCTGATTCACAAAAATGGGGAAGACGACAACGAAGCCGGCAGCGAAGCCGGCGGCAAAGTCGATTAAGAAGAAGAAGAGCGCAGAGAGTCCCGAGGCTGCGGAGGCGACGAACATTGTGCATGATTTTTGCACGGCCTTCCCTGTTAAAAAAGGGGGCAGTGTGCTGACACTGGGATCCATTAGAAGGCTCCTAGCAACGGTGTTGAGCAAGGAGCTCCACCAGCACAGCACCCAGGTGGCCAACGCAATCATCGCCATGTCTTCCCTGACATGGATAAGTTCGCTGTCAGGGAAGTCGCAACGATGCGGAAGGAGGGCGCTCTCCGTCATATACAAGGTGGAGGCGAAGTATGGCAAGGTGCAGGATACAAACGTGTCGTCGGGGGCAGCCTGAAGCCGCGAATGATCGCGACACGGGCGAACGGCTTGGCACCGTGGGTCTGGATAGATGCTGGAGTTCGGCCGGGTGAAACCGGAAGTCGCAGCAAAATTTGCCCCCCCAGATTTCTTCCTCAAACCCACCCGTGGGCTGATCCGGCCTTGCACGGTGGACTCCAGCGGGGGTAGGGTACCACTACCGGGTTTAACCCTTTTCGGGAGTCTCAACTAGGGGGAGTCCAACTCCCGCTAGCGGGAGTATAGATCAGCAGTGGGCAACAATGAGGCGATGCGGGGGGCGAGGGCACCGATGCTCACTGTGCGACATCCCAGAAGAACGCTGGTATCAACAGGTGCATCGATACCCGCACCTGACTCTCTCTGAGATGAAAGAGGCTGGCTACCCCTCCCTCTTGGCAGGTGTGCTTCCCAATGCCCGCTACGTCACCCCAGCACTCCATGACTGCAAGGGGCTCGCCATGCGGCTGATCAGGGTACTGGATGAGACAACAAAAAAAATATTCGACAAGACCTGTACAAACCTTGCACTGAATGTGTCGCAGAATGGGACAGGTGCTCAGTTCCGGAAGGTCGTGCTTGCCATGTCACAGGACACCACCTACAAGGGCTTGTTCCGCTACCTCTTTGTCTCCCTTGCAGACCTCATGCATTTCCAGTATGCAGACATCCCCTGGCGCTTCTGGGGATGCAAGGATGAGTCAGCCCGGATTCCCTTCTTGCGTGCTCGGATCTCAGGGCATATATTTCACTGGTTGATGGAGCATGCCGAAAAGGGATCAACGCGCAATGCCTACGTACACAGTCTCCATCATTGGTGGGCTCCAGAAGATGCAGTGCCTCTGCAGAACAACGACGAATTTGAAGAAGCAGAGAACGGACATCGCAAGAAAGATGCCGTTACAATCGCCAGCTCCGCAACTTACGAGAGAGATCTTGCGATGGCAGAAGAGAAGCGGCGCGCATCGGGCATGCCTTGGAAGGTTGCGCACCTGTCGCAGGACGGGATCCTCGGGTATAGAGAAGTCATCCTGTGTCCGTGTCTGCACACCCGACACGCTCATAGATTGGCTGTGTATGTTCTTTGCACACAGTTGACACAGCTGCAGAAGGGGTTTGTGCACTGCAACACACAGGACTTCGTTGAACCCATCAGCGCGCCCTACTTCCTGTTCCGGTTCCCCGAAGGACACCGCAAATTATCGCTCTGCTTGTGCAAAATGCCAATCCCGCTGGGGGCGACTTTCACACCATTCGTGTCATCCGAGGCGACTTTGAGCACGCTTGACCAACGCGCACAGCAGGAGGGGGATGACAGTTCTGACGAAGAAGATGAGGCCTGCAGGATGGCTTGTCTTGCCCAAGGTGTAACACAACTACGACAGGCGATGGCCGCACTTTGACACCTCAAATTCTAACCGCTCACCTCCGCAGGTGTAGCCGCTACCAGGAGGATAGGTAGGTAGTCCAGAGTCCGGGGAAACTGACAGAAGCAAAACAAGCCCCTCCCCATCCCTCTTCCACCATGATTTTACCCCCCACGCCAGTAGACTGTAACTATATCATGGGAAAAATGGATGAAAATAGGTGAAAAGACTCCCGCTAGGGGGAGTCAGACTCCCCCTAGCGGGAGTATAGACTCCCGCTAGCGGGAGTCTTTGACACCCGCTCAGACTCCCGCTCCCAGACTCCCGCTAGGGCCGCTGGAGTCCACCGTGAACGGTGAACGAATGGAGGTAGATGGGGAAGTGGAAGGACACAGCACGCCCTCCCACTGCTCGCCACCTGTACACTACCTCTCTGTTCAAGGCGGTCAGTGCCTCTTGGTGCTGCACACAAATCACTGCTGCATCCCAGGGCGCCTTCCCTTGTGAGAATAGCGAAACCTCTGCGGTTGCAGTTTGGTGGTTGAGGCCGGCGGTGGTGACATCACTTTGGTGACTGTGATTCCTTCCCCCTGAGCTCGACCAGATCCAGGTCGACCTGGTGCTGTGTGGTATCTCCTTGCTTCCTCGCACACATACACGTGGTTCCTCGCCACGGATGCCCACCAAGTCGAACCCGAAACATGATCACGGGCCCACGACGACCCTTTCGAGATGTCATGGCCGCAAGCCCACAAACCCGATCGCATTCGCAAGGTGGTTCGTCTCTTAGAGATCAGTGCTCGGGCCCAGCCGAGGGTGCTGGAACCGATATGCCACAGCCCCGTACGCGCAAGGACTTGGCTCCAAGACCAGGCACAAGCCACAGGGGGGTCTGGGGGGCGGAGCCCCCCAGCCGCCGGAGGCCACGGTAGCGAACGTCTGTTGGCCTGGCTCCATAGTCGCATACGCTCAAGTACAACACAACTGACAGATAGCGGCTATAATCATAGCACAGGTCGCATGGGGGGGTCTGGGGGGCGGAGCCCCCCAGCCGCCGGAGGCCACGGTAGTGAACATCTGTTGGTTTGAGCTCGAGAGCAAGCCTCTCACACCACCGCCCTCCGACCCCCCTCTCCACCCCCAGGTGCAAAAATTTTTTGCATCCGGAAAATGTGTTATTTTGAATGTTTGAGCACATCCAAGACCGGGAACATAAAATTTTTCTGCCAATACCAAGTAGGGTCACAATAAAATCCAAAAGAAAAAAGTGCAAAAAAATACATGGTTTGACAGATTTCTGCCAGAATTTCACAGATTCTGGCAGATTCTGGGGATTCCAGATTTTTCAGAATTTTCAAAATCTGAGAAAATCTGTCCAGATTCTGGACAGATTTTTCTTTTTTTTTTTTTTCGCGTATCCGTCAGGTGGACCACCGGGTGGGGAGAGATCCGGTGTGAGGCACTTGGGTCCGTCCAGGTGGGCAGGGGGAACCTGGGGGCGGGGGGCCTCAAAACCCGTCTACCAGTGCCGCTTCTAATCTCGTCGGTCTTGTCCCAACCACCACCAGCCAGCCCAGAACGCCCTGACGCTGCGACCTCGTCGATTTTTCCGTTTCGCCCATCCGCCCAACTCCGCCAACCCAACCAGCCCTACCCTTTCTCCCAGTCAGGGCGGTACTCACACGAGCGGCAAAGCGCTGGGGGAGGGGGGGGGGGACATCAATAGGGGAGGGGAGGGGAGGGGGGAGGAAGGGAGGGGAGGAAGGGGGGGGGGTTATGTTGTTTCTAACCCAGACCTGCTGTGCAGAGCCCGGGGGAGGGGGTGGCCAGCCCCTGTCTAACCATTCACAACGGCCACCTGCACACATCTATGAAAGGGGGGGGGGGGGAAGGTCCCGGGGGGGGGGGGGGGTGGTGGGGGTGGGGACGCTGCTCCGCCTACTCGCCCCGCTCCACCTCCGTCTGCAGCTTGCGCATGTAGACGCGCAGGCTGACCCCCGGCTCCCTCGTCTGGTTCCCGGGCTCGGCCTGCGCGCCCCCTTGCAGGATGCGCGCCTGCAGCCACTCCGCCGCTACGTCACCTGCCACCCTGGGCGAGAGGGGGCAAAGGCCATAGCTGGGGTGGAAGCAGTGCCTCCACGCCTCGACGGTGCGGGGGATGGCTCCTCCCATCGAGACGCAGGGGGCCATGCCGCGGGCCCGCGCTACCACCCCCTCGGCCCAGACACGGGACGCCGCAAGCTCCTGCAGAGCGGGGATGTTCGCCGCGGGCGTCTCGTCGTCCCCGTAGGCGTCGATGGCCTGGAGGTCGTCCTCGGGCTCCCACACGTTCGCCGGGTCGTCGTCGAACTCCATGGGGCCCGCCGCGTCACCCTGACGCAGCTCCTCCAGGCGTCTCGAGGACGCGGCCGTCCGGCTGCGGCGCTGCCCGTCCCGGCGGGCCTGCGCGGCGTTGCGCATCATCGTCGCAGCAACCCCCTGGATCCCGCCAGCCCCACCGGGGGCTGTTCCGCCAGAGGTGCCAGAGGGGGCTGTGTTGAAGGTGTGGGAGCCTCCGCCCTGGCGGCGCCGCGCGGCCTGAGCGGGGCCAGACGGCTGGGCGCCTGCCGCCGTGACCGGAGCCGCAGAGGGCACACCAGAGGGGGCTGTGTTTGAGGTTTGGGAGCCTCCGCCCTGGTGGTTCTCTGTGGCCCCCGACCCCGACGGCGGGCACTCTGCATGTTGGGCCTGCCCCTGCATGGGGGCTGGGGCAGCCCGGGAGGCACTCTCCGCCGGGGGCACGCTGTGGCCGTGGGTCGCGGAGGGCGCACCAGAGGGGGCTGTGTTTGAGGTTTGGGAGCCTCCGCCCTGGTGCATCTCCACGTCCTGGCCGGGAGCGACCGGCTCCTCCGCCACTTCCTCCTTCACCCGCGTTGGATGGTGCGCAGCCCCCGACGAGTCGTGCGGGGCACTCGGCTGCCTGGGCCCCATCGGCGTGTCGTGCATGCGGCTCGGGATGGGCTTCCGCCGGCGGGGGCGCGCCCGGGCGGACTCCAGGACCTCCCGCAGATCCGGGGTGACCGCGGGTTGCTCCGCAGGGTCTGGAGCGTCGACATCCACCGCCACCCGGTCAATGTAGCCTGGGCACCGCTCACCCCGCACTGCGCACGACGCGCACACTTTGCGCCAGCATCTGCCACACGCGTGATGCCTCGCGGAGCGGTCGAACGGGCGGCGGCACTTCTCGCACTCCTCCACCTGGCCCGCCGAGCCCCCCTGACGCACCATCTGCATGGGACTATCACCATCGCACCCCGTGACATCCGCTGCCATCGGCTTCGGGGGAAGACCCGCCAGGTGCTGACGCATGGGCTCCGGCATAACTAGGGGCACGTAGTGCCCATGTTGCCCCCCCGTCCTCCGCAGACAGTGGGCGTCCACCACTGCACCCGCACCTACTGGGGACAGAAGCATCGGCTGGTGGTTGTCGATGAGCACGAGGACGACGCATCTGGTCACGCGCGCAGCCGCCGCCAGGGCGATGAAGTCCGCCCAGGTGCGCACGTCGTCGCTCCCTGCGCGCATCATCTGCTCGGCCCACTGGTTCGGACCCTCCTCCACCCGCATCCGGAGGTCCGGGTCGCGCATCGCCCTGCGGACTGCCTCTTGGCGCAGCCACCCGCTGGATTGCTTCACCGATCGGGCACCCAGCGTGGCCAACGCATCAAAAGCACAGTCCCCCACCCGGAACGACCACCCGTCCGGCTCGACCAGGCCCAGCCGCGCCTGCTGCTGCAGGGACGACAAGCTCAGCCTCCCGTCCGTCTGGCCGCGCCACTCCAGCAATTGGGCCAGGGGGTCAGCCGCCACCCCACCCGCCGGCTGCGGGAGGTCCCCCTCCGCGGGGGGAGGCGGCGGGCGTGGGCGGCGGGGAGGGGCAGGTTCGGGTTCAGGGGTCGGCTCCTCGGGGCCCGCCGCGTCATCCGGGTCACACATGAAATCCTCCGCGTCCATGTGCCCGTCGAAGTGTGGCGCGGGGGCCAGGTCCGTGTCAGGCGCGAAGAAGTAGTCCGGCTCCACGCCCACCAGCGGATCCGGCAAGACCCGCTCCCGAGTCTGACCAGAGCGCAGGTCCGTGCACAGCGCCCCCCTGCGGAGCGACGACCGCCCCACCGCCCGCATCAACGGCACCACTATCCGCGCCGCCCAGGAACGAGTGAGCTCGGCCCTGTCCCCCAGCTTGTGGTCCACCGCGAAGCTGACCAAGTGCCTGAAGAGCCGCACGGCCTCCGGACCCATCCCGCCCGACTGCTCCAGGGCGAACGCGGAGAAGGCGATCTCAACCTCCTGACACCGCGCCCCGTGCTTGCGATGCTTGGATGCTTCAGCCCGCGACGCGGTGTACCCCCGCGCTCTCGCCGCACCCTGCCTCGCAGACTCCGCGCACGTCGACCACACGGTCACGTCGATCGCCCGGCCCCGCGACTCACCTATGCCGCACGGGAGGAACACGTCAGCCGGCTTGCCCCCGCCCAAGAGGAGGTGGTTGGGCTCCAGCTGGGGGCCGAGTCCCGCGTCCCGCGCCAGCCCCAGCACCCCGAGCTTCACCGCGTCGTGGCGCTTGATGCGGTCCGCCGATGCCTGGCAGCTGAACACATGGGCGCCCAAGACGTCCATGGCGTCCCCGCACTCGTGGCACCGCGACCCAGGGGCGAAGACGACGAGGCCCAGGCGCAGGCGAGCCGCCACTTGGTACTCCTCCCTCCCCATCGCAAACTGTTGTTCTGGCGTCACCGTCACCCACGCCCCTGCGCCTGGGAGGGACGCGGACAACTGACGCCCTTTACTCAGCACGTCAGCCTCCGCCAGTAGGGTCTCGTGCTGCCGGCTGATGATCGCCAGGGATAGGTCGCGCTGGCGGAGGGGCTCGCCCGGGCGCTTGTGAGGGTCCACCCAGTCCGCCTCCGCCACCAGCTCGTTGTGGGCGGTCGCTGCCACGCGCCACGCATCCGCATCCCAACGATATCCGCTGTCCAGCTGCACACATAGGGGGAAGAAGGAGCTAGCCGCCGCCAAAGCCGCAGCGGTGATGTGGTCCTCCGACCTCCGAATGCCCATACCCCCTAGCCTGACGGGCAGGGCCGCCTGGTCTCGCGCATCGTCAGGGAGGGTCCCGTCCCTGTCCCCGAGCACAGATGCCAGCACCATCCCGATTTCCTTGTCATACTGGCGAAGGTATTCTCTCCCGGCGTACCCAATTGCGCGCATCTGGAAGACCAGCTTGCAGAAGCCTTCACAGTGTCGCAGGAGGGTCATGGCCACTTGCGCGTCTTGGAGGTGGTGAAGCTGGCGCAGGTTCGGGATGAACTTCTCTCTCAGTTTTGTATCCATCACCCGCTCGCAGAATTCCGCATCCCCCACCGGAGCCCCGAGGAACTCGAAGTTGTGGTGGAGGAGGTCCATGCGAGTCGCGCGCTCCTTTTCCGTCGCGGCTACATCAAGGCCCGCTCCCCGGAGGCCCTCCACCGAGTGCCCATTCAGCGAGATCACTTCGCATTTGCGGCGTGCCACCACCAGGCCCAGCTCCGCGCTCCGCCGCTCGAGGATCGCGAACGCGTGGCCGACCGCCCCGGGGGAGCCCATCAGCGTGCCATCGTCCAAGTACCACACGCTGCCCTCCACCCCCGGCAGCTTGCCTAGGTCCTCGGTCAGCTGGCGGATGGCCAGGGAGAACAGGAGCGGCCCGAGGGGGTCCCCCTGCTGTACCCCCCTCTGCGATTCGAGCACTTCGCCACGGTATATCAGGGCTGAGGGCGACGCGTAGCACCACTCGACCCACGCCGACAGCTCCGGGAGGTCCCGCCTGACAGCATCGATGAACGCCTGCCTGTTAACCATGTTAAAGGCGTTGGCATAGTCGATCTTCAGCAGGACCTTGTCCGCCCCCCTGTTGCGCGCCGCGAAGTCCTTCACGACCGCCGTGGCCGCCTCCAGTCCGCCGTCCACCGCCACTCCTACTTGCCTCCCCTTCAGGAGGAGCTTCCCAGCCTGTTCCCTGACGTCTGCGGTGAGGGTTTTGGCCACCAGGCGGCGGAGGGTCTCCCCAACCGCGATCGGGCGGATCCCCGCGTCTGGCTTGGGGAGCGCGACCAGAGACGCGCCCGCGATGTGCCGGGCCAGCTGCGGGGGGGCCTCGCCTCTGCGCAGGACATTCACCACCGCCGTGAGGGCCGGAAGCACATCCACTCCCTCCACCTGGACGAGCTCCCGGAGGTGGTCCGCCCTCAGGCCTGAGGGGCCGGCGCCCGTGCCCCTCGGTAACCCCTTCAGCGCTTTAAACACCTCGGCGGGGGTGGCATCCGCGGGCACTACCCGCGTCGCCGCGGAGATGGCTGGGCTGTCCGCTTCCGGGTGCATTGCTAGGAGCTTCGCTTTCGTGGCAGGGGTGGCAGGCGCCAGGCCGGCGCTCCTGGTGCGCGCCATCGCCGCCGAATACCGCCCTTGTCTCGCCGCTTGCACCACCGCTTCCTCCGTCTCCTCCCATGTGGGGGCAGCCTCCACCCGTCCCGGGCCCGGGGCTTCCGTCCGGGCCCGGCGCCAGAGCTCCGACGCGCGTCCTTCCCGCCAGAGGATGATCGCCTCCTCCCGGGCCCGCTTCGCCAGCAGCTGCTTCTTCTTCCCTCCACGGTAGGTGCGGAAGAGGGTTTTGGGCACCAAGAGGAGGCGGAGCCACGCCGTGGTGCTCGAACTATTCGCTGCGACATCCCACAGGGCCTGGCTATAGGCTACCGCCGCCGGGCGGAGGATCGCCCCGGGGACCGACAGCGACACCCCCACTCGCTCCGTGTGGATGCTCTCAAGGGGAGGGAGGCGACCCGCATCCGCTGCCTCCGCCGCAGAGGGTGCGCGCCTGTTCGGCACCACAGGGGTCGCGCCACGTGGGCGGCACTTCACGCAGGAGTCCAAGGAGGTGCTCATTACCTTCGAGCACCACATGCACTTCTTCATGCCCAGCAGACGAAGCGCGCTCGGCGGGAACTCCTCACCCTGGTCTGCGTGCGCCTGGGCGTGCTTGCGGAGCGTCTCCTTGGACGAATACGGCGTATGCCGGTGGAGAGCCGAGCCCGCGCAGGCCGTGAGGGGGCAGAACCAGCGGCGACGCACATCCCCCAGGCCCGCCCCTTCTGCCTCCTGGGCACCCTCCCCTAGGGCCGCCGGGCAGGCGTCTCGACACGTGGCTGGGCTGAGGTGGGCCGGCGCCGCGCTCTCTCGAAGGGCCCTGCGTCGGGCAAGGGGCATGGCCACTCCCTCGTAGTGGTTGCCAGAGAGAGCCACCACCCTGACATCTGCGGGGGCTGGCCCCTGCTTCTTAGGGCGCCGCGGGTCCACACGGATTGCCTGACCCCTGCCCTCCTGCACCACCACCACTGACAAGTCCCACGCTCCCGCCGCCAGGTGCAGCGCGAGGTGGTCCCCATGCGCCGCACCAGCCAGGCCCGCCCGATACTCCTCGACCCGCCTGGCGTCCCCTAACAAGTGAAGCAGTTGAGGTTTCACCGAGGCGTCCCCTGCACGCCGGGACAGCTCGGAGCGCATGCCCACTATGTCGTCGTGGGAGGGGAGGGCGGCCGTGGGCGTGAGTGCCGCGAAGAGGCAGTCCCCTGTCGCCTGATTCGGCACCCTGGACCCCCCGAACTGCGACAGGACCTCGTCCACCCCAGTCCAGTCCTCCTCCATCTCCAGGTCCCCACCGCACAGGTCGCGCGGGCCGAGGAAGAGCGGGGGGCGCTCTGACGTTGCGCACAGGAGGCGGGTCCGTCTCATGGGCTGTACGGAGCGCCACAAGTCCAGGGTCACCGCGTCCCGCATCTCCGACTCCCGCAGCCGCGCTGCCGTCACGGCCACCTCCACCCCAGCCCAGACGAGACACGCGAGCGACAGGAACCCCAGCCCCCAGACCCCGCCCGACAGGGCCCCCGCCGACGCCAGGACCGGCAACACCTCTGCCACTCGCTCCGCCCGACTCACCCGACGCAGCGCGTCCAGCCCGGCGCCGATCCGGTCCTCCGAGCGGCGGACGGAGGCAGGCAGGAGAACCTCCAGGCGCGGCCTGCGGGCCACCCATCGGGATCGCCTGCGGGCCCTCCACGACCAGCGAGGGAGCCAGCCGCGTCGGTTGGCCAGGCGGCGCTGCCGTACCATCGCCGAGCCCACCAGCACCCACCCGCCCGTCGCCAGCCCGTATGCGGACGCCGCCACCACTCCTGCCCGTAGATCGCTCGCAGATAGGACCTCAACCCAGAGCGCGCCGGCGGCGATCACGGCCGCCCCGCCCAGGCCCGCCGCCAGCCCGCACGCCTCCGTGAACCCCGGGAGCACACCCGCCGCCCTGCCCGACACCCTCAGCCAGCGCACCACCCGGCTCACCCGCCCTAGGGCCCAGGAAATGCCCCGCGCCGCTCTTGATGGGGACAGCCCCGCAGCCAGCAGTACGGGCAGGACCCCCAACCCCCACCACCAGGCCCAGGCCGTCTCTCCCTGTAGTGCGACCCACCTAGGCTCCCAGACGAAGACGAACCCCCAGCACGCAGCAGCTGACGAGGCCCAGGCGCGTTCCACCCCGCCCGCCACCACCCAGCAGCACCCTCCCACCACCGCTGCTCTCCACGCTTT
Source organism: Rhynchopus euleeides (assembly GCA_963210315.1). Classification (NCBI taxonomy): domain Eukaryota; phylum Euglenozoa; class Diplonemea; order Diplonemida; family Diplonemidae; genus Rhynchopus; species Rhynchopus euleeides. Next base: position 351,111 of record OY723318.1, on the reverse strand, counting down.
CGACTGCCCCCACACACTGTGCATCAGCCTCGTCGCCCGTCTCCGCCCGACTGCCCACCAGCCTCGCGCCCGGCACCGACTCAGGGCAAATACAGCCGGCCACCAGCTCCAGCCCAGCGTCCCCGCCACCACCACCGCCCACCCAAGAGTCGCCCTTACCCAGCCAACCCCCCAGTACCCGCCCAGGGGGGGGAGCTCGGGGGAGGGGGGTGGAAAGACATAAGCTGGGAGGGGGGAGCCCGGGACGGGGGGGGGACCACACGACACTCCCTCCCACCATCCCCCACAACGCGGGCAGAGCCCATCTCGTCCCCCCCTGTCAGCTATCACGCCGGGGGCGCCGTACTTGGCCCCGCGGGGGCGGCTAAGCGGCTTCCGCCGCTCCAGAGGCCCTGCGGGCGTGGTCTCTGCAGCGGTGACCGCCGCTGCCTGCTCGGGGGGGGGCCGCGGCCCTTCCGCAGCCGTCGGGGAGTGCCGTTGGGGGGTGCATGAAGCCGGTGGGTCAGACCGGTGTGCTGTTGTTGGGGGGGGGCCCGTGTGGGCCCCGCCCTCCCCCGGCTCCGCCTGTCCCGGTGCTGCCGCCGCCGCCGCAGCCGTTGCTGCCGCTGCTCCCGCCGCTACCGGGGGCGACCCGGGCTGCCCACGTGCGGGGGGTTGCGACCCCCGCGCCGCTGCCGCTACCGGGGGCGGCCCGGGCTGCACTCGTGTGGGGGGCTGCGACCCCCCCGTCTCCCTCGCTACCGGGGGCGGCCCGGGCTGCTCTCCCGCTGGGGGCGTGAGCGCCGCCACCAGCAGCGCCATGAGGGCCCACTGCCCTCGCCTCCTCGCGTGCCCACGGCCGGGCGCATCTCGCGCCTCCATCACGACTCGCGCTCGCGTGCGTCGGGGGTGGGAAGGGGGGGACTGGGAAGGGAAGGGGAACAGAGCCCGAGGGACAAGTGGCCCCAGGGGGAGTGGTTTTTTGCTTGGGGATACGCTATTAGCCCAACCAGCCCTCCCGACTCTGCCCGCCCGCAAGTTCAAGAAGAAGTTTGGAAAGGGGAAAAGGGATGGGGGAGAGGAGGGAGAGGGAGGGGTTTTTGAAAGGGGAGGGGAGAACCCAACCGACCCAACCGACCAGGGGGGGGGGGGGGGGAGCGCGAGTGTGTATACCAATGAAGTACAGAAACTGTAGCAATGAAGTACAGAAACTGTAGCTTAAGAAATCGTTGGTTTTTTTTCTCAAGAAATCGTTGGCTTTTTTTCCGACTTTTTCACGGGTTTTTTCCGGTTTTTTTTGGTTTTTTTTGGCGGATGGAGCGAAGACCCCCTATATGCTTCTATTAGCCTGGTAGAAAATATTGGGTATTTTTGGGGTTTTTGGGGGGTTTTCCACCACAAAAATATAAATTTTTCTACCAGGCTAATACAAGCATGTATGCTTGTATTAGCCTGGTCAACAAAAATTGGGTTTTTAGTATGCTTGTATTCGCAGTATAATCATTTATAATTTTTCCAGAAAGCCCCGCATTATGCGAGCTGGCACGCTTAATACAAGCATATATGCTTGTATTTGCCCCCCCCCCCAGTAAAACGTAAAGTTTTAAATGGGGGCTAACAACAATGGGGGGGGGGGAGGAAGGGAAGGTGAACTTCCTGTCTCTGAGATGGGGGTGAGGGGTGTGAGGGCTTGGCCTTTCCTGTGGCAGAGGCTGTGGCAGATTGTCTCGTGTTGGTCTCCTCCCCACTCCCCCCCTCCCCCCGACACACATTGGCAGGCAAGATGGTGGCACGCGAAGACAAAAATAAAACATGGTGTATAGCATGTGGATGAAGTTGCCGCGGGTTACATACGTTTCCATTTTTGTTGGCCACGGGATGTTTTTTTCCCCCCCTCTCTTTTTTTGCCACAGCCGCTGCAGGGGTAGTTTGTTTGTACGAACGGTGCCTGCTTGTGCATGTGTGCAGATACCGAACGCTGCCACGAGTCTTTTTAGTTGGAAAAACGCGTTGTTCTGACAAAAAAAAGGTTTTTCATCAGCACCCACTGTCCCTGGCACAGCCAATTCCTTGCCCTCCCGTGCCAAAACAACGCGACGGCCAGGGTAATGAACCGGACTGTCTCGTTGTTTCTTTTGACGATTTCAGCGATTCTCGCAGCGCCTATTTTTTTTAGTTCCCGTAGAGAGAGACAGAGAGAGAGGGGGGAGGGGGGAGGGGAGGGGTGACCGTGGAGCCATTTGTTTTGTGTGGCGTTGTTGGTAGTACAAGATACAGCCTGAATAGAATACCGAGTGAATGAGACTTGTCATTTGGCTCTGTCACGCACCCTGCAGCTGCGAGTCGGGGGGGGGATATTTTTGCGGCTCCCCCATCACACAGGAGGAGGAAGTGGATGGGCGGGTGTGGAATGAGGTTGGGCGCTCATTCACTTCGCCTCTGCCGACTTCTTCTCCTTCAGCGCCTTCACCAAAGACGCCTTCACAGAGTCCAGGTCGGTTGCCCTGTTGTGTTGTGTGGTGTGTGGGGTGGTGCCCGTCAGGTTTTCTGCTCACAAAGGCGTGCGGGGAGCGACCCCCACCCCCAGTGTTGGCAAGGTGTATTTTTCCTTTGTATTTTTTTTTTCACGTATCCGTCAGGTGGACCACCGGGTGGGGAGAGATCCGGTGTGAGGCACTTGGGTCCGTCCAGGTGGGCAGGGGGAACCTGGGGGCGGGGGGCCTCAAAACCCGTCTACCAGTGCCGCTTCTAATCTCGTCGGTATTTTTCAGTGTATTTTTCAATGTATTTTTCGTATTTTTCCCAAGGGGGAAAAATACGAAAAATACAGGGAAAAATACACTGTACTACAGTAGGGCGCACTGGAGATCTGCTGCACACTGCCTCGGGAGCGGTGCAGAGTCCAGGCACAGCGGGGCTGTCTGCACCAATCCTCGCCACCACAGCGGCACGCCCCTGCCGCACACACCTCGGGTGCGGGAGTGCCATCACTCCGGTGTCATTGCACTGCACCGCTGTTCAGGTTCCACCGGACTGCCGGCTTCCTGCATGAGCAAGGCTCACTTTACAGAGACAGGCGCAACAAATGAAGGCATCCACTTCCAGCGCGCGGTCACCGAAACAGCGGGTTCAGCTTTTGGGGCTTTTTTGCGGCCGGGTTTTCATGTTCCGCAGCGTATGAAGACTCAACGTCATCATGGGCAGTGTATCAGACGCTGGAGGCTTGCTTTCATCGAAGGGCGCCTCATCATGTCCCAACTGAACGACCATCCCCACTGATGTGATACAGCACCAACCGGTGTGGGGACTAGCCTTCGAGTACTTTCAGGTTGTTCACTGCCGTGGCCTCGGGCTCCGCGCCCCAGACCCCCTGTCATGTGCCTGTCGCGTGACCAAGTCCTTGAGCGTCCGCGACTGTTCATCACATCCATTCACACCCAGAAATGCAAGCGATTCCTCGGACGTGATGTCAGAGCTGGACTCTTTCATAGACACCAGCTCCGACATGAGGCTCTTCGGGCGTTTGGCCCGCGGGACTTCATCGCAGCCGAGCTGTGCTGCCGTTCCTGAACACTGCGTGCTGGCAAAGTTCTCCTCGGGCTTGCAGGTTTGCAAGTACTCAAAGGCAATCCAAGATCCCCTGAATACGGAGTTATTGGTCCAGCAGGGCGACCTGAGGAAGCAACATCCGATGCCTCTCGAAGTGCAATTCGACAGGACTCGTCAGTTCTGCTGGGGGAAAACGTTCTGCGGCCGTGCATTCGACCCTGGTATGCATCATACCGCGTCTTTTTGTGGTTTGCCCGACCCCCAGCGAGGCCACTGGTTGAGACGCCTGCAGCGTACTTTTCATGTATTTTTCATGTATTTTTCGTGTATTTTTCGTGTATTTTTCGTGTATTTTTCGTGTATTTTTCGTGTATTTTTCGTGTATTTTTCGTGTATTTTTCGTGTATTTTTCGTGTATTTTTCGTGTATTTTTCGTGTATTTTTCGTGTATTTTTCGTGTATTTTTCGAAAAATACATGTATTTTTCGACGGTCTGTATTTTTCCCGCCAGACCCCTGTATTTATCCAACACTGCCCACCCCCCCTCCCCCCCTCCAGTCCCCCTCCGAACTGATTTCTGTCGAGAACACACCCACCCGTTTTGGACAACACCATGGTTTCGGCGCTGCAAAACTCAGGTCAAATCATGTGGCACACAATGGGATTGCGTCAAATTAATGCGAAATGGCGCGGCATAGGATTCTGTGTTGCAATTGCGTTGAATTCTCATTCCAGACATACTTATCGGAGACTATTGCGGATGCGAGTGTGTGGATGACACGCCACATGTCATGCTCTGACAGGTACGTCTCATCTGTAGGGACGTGTGTGCGTTTGGAGGAATGCGCCAACGGGCCCTTTTCCACACCACTTCGCAGACTCACTCAGGTCCTGCCACCTGCACTACGAAAAAGAGACCGCCCTGCCATGAAGTATACGGGCTGCTGATTGTTTGCGCTATAAATCCGGGCAAAAATCGTACTCCTTTCGCTTCATTATAGACACCCTGTCCAGCAACTGTGGGAGAACAGTTCCGGACTACGCACACAACACAAAACCAACTCCCTCAGCAGCCTCATAAGGAAGGTTGTGTTTGTTGTTGCCCCCCAAAAAAGCGGCTGCCAGACCATCCTTTTGACACTAACAGGAAGCCCATTACCGCACTGTGACACCCCTTTGCACTGGCAGGGCATCTCCCGACCCCAAAGGCCGAAGCCGACTCGCTGCCGCTGCCGCCACTCAACATGATGCTGCCAAGCATCGCACAGGCAAACACGACACGTCACATACCGTCCTCCGAGAACTCAATCGGTGCTGCTTTCTCGCTGGTCATTGTATCGGTTATTTGTGTATACCGTGTAAAGAAGACCCTCCGAATGAAGGAAGGAGGACGTCCTGCGTGCACACATAGCGTGATAACAAATGGCAGGGGGGGGAGCGGGTGTAAGACAAAGAAAGGCTGATATATATGCACTGTAAATCATGGTCAAGACCGCGGAGGAAGAGAGGTGGGTGGGTGGGTGGGTGGGTGGGTGTGGGGCGGGGCGGGGCCGAGTGGCTTCAAATTTTGTTCTTCTGTGACGGCATAGTTGGCATTTTTTTTCGCTTCGATGGACCCTCTCCAATACCACCCACCCAACCCACCTCCCCCATCCCCCCGGGTGCCCCCAACTTCTACTCTGCTTAACAGTGATTCCTCGTGTTCAAACCCACGCCAGATTTTTCTCTCAAGCCATCGCAGCTTGGCTGGCAGCTTGCTCGCCTTCGGCACGCCACATTGACGGGTATTTTTCCTTTTCGCTGGAGGGAGGGAAGGCGGGAGGGCAGTGAAGCCGAGACATGGCACGGAGAGGCCGGCTGCCGGGTGCCCCTCCAACCACAGCAGCCCCCCCCCCCCTCTGCTCTCGCCTACCCTACTGCCTGTCGCATTTACATGGCATGAACACCAGCCCCGCCCTCTTTCCTCTCCCCCCCCTTACCCCGCCCCCCCCCCTCCCCCCGACGTAACGGATAGACTGATCTTCGGATATGTTGGAATGCGGTGAGCAGACGCCGCGCCAGACCCCCCCCCCTCAGGCAACCCCACTTCCTTCCCCCTTTCCCCCTTCCACCTCCTCAGACACCCCCCCCCCACCCACACCCACACCCAGCACAGCACCCCGAAGTGAGGGTTTGGGGGCCCACCCCCCCCACCCACCCCAGATCAGACAACCCACCTCAGAGCACTTGCGTATTTGTTTGGTTTGATTTGTGGGGGGTCTTCTCGTGTTCTCCTCTACCCAGCCCCTCCCCCTCTGCCCCCATGTCTCCTTGTCTCACTGGCACAGCCTCCCTCCGCCGCCTGGGGTGGCAGGTAGGGGCTGCGCAGGAGAGGGGAGGGGGGGGGGGTGGGTGGGTGGGTGGTGGTGTTGGCAAAAAAAATATGCGGATAAAATAATAACTGATTTTTTTGTTTGTTTGTTTTCGTTTCAACGGCTCGATCGCCGCAAGAAGGAAAAAAAAAATAGGGGGGGATGGGGAGGGTCATGTCCACTCCTATAGACAGACACACACAACACACACACGCCTTACACCCCACCCCCCCAGCCCGACATTACCTCTGCATTTTACAGCATACCAGCCAGTTTGCTTCAGACAGCAGGAAGGGCTGGCCATGCGGCCCCGCCTGCGGTGTTGTTTTAGCACAAAATAAAAGGGTGAAATGCCAAATAAAATAACACCAGGTATGGCCAGGTTGCGCACACAGGGCACAGGCGCAACACCTCACTCACTCACTCTCTCTCTCTCACTCTCCACTGCCAAGGGCTGTCCTCCACAGCACACGTCCCAGCAACAGTGCACATTGCCAATCATGCCAATGTATCGTTTCGTTTCGTTCCGTTTCAAAGCAGACACACACCACACACCACACCACCACCACCACCCGTTGTGGCCTTCCTCCGCTGCGAGTATAGGGGCTTGCCCGGCACCGGCACCGCCCCTTGTGTGCCCAGCCCGTGGGTAGTCTTCTTGGCGGGCAGCACAGCAAAAAGGTAGGCGGGACCCCGGCAGTGGTGTCGTGGTTTGCGCTGCGGGGCAGGCCTACATCCCCATCCGTGCGGCGTGCGGCACAGAAGGCGAAGCCTGGGAGATGTGCCTGGAGCTGTTGTGGAAAACACCGCCGCTCCCCTGACCGGGTTGCCTGTTGTGGAGGTGGGGCGGGTGGGTGGGTGGGTGGGTGGGTAGGGAGTGAATGGCAGTTATACAACAAAAAGAAAAGGAACCCCCCTGCGATTGGAAGATTGGCAGCATGAACTCTTGTTGGTGTGTGTGGGCTTCGCTCATAAAATGAAGAAAAAAAATGTGGGCTTGGCACAGTGTTGTGTGTCACACAGCGGGAGGCACCCCGTCGGGGGGGGGACATAGTGTATGACTTCCGCCGGGGTAATGGAATCGTGCATGGGTCACCCCCTTCCCCACCCCCGCCCCCCCCACAAGTGCTGTCAGACAGCTGACATACCGGGACTCCTTTGCAGCTGCGTTGACCAGAACGCGGAACTGCGACATCACGAGCGAGTACACGTCCTTCAGATCCTTCAGCTCCTTGTTGGGGTTTGTCAGCCTCTTGTCGGGGCACGTCACAAGGCAGTAGTGGTCACGCTTGATCTATACGGTGGGAGGGGTTTGATATCCTGTTCTGTGAGCTGTGCTCACAACTCATCTGTCACAGTTAAAGTGCAGCCAACTGGGGAAGGCTTCCTGCGCCTGCTTTCCGCTTGCTGGGGCATTGCGACCCCTTCAGTACACGCTGGCATAAAGATCGGGAGGCCCCCCATTCTCACACAACAGCTGCACAGCAATCAGGCAGCAGTTAGTTTGTTGTCACCTCACGACCCAGCAGAGCACACCAACAGCCCTTGGTGATGGGTCTGCCGGGTTTGGTAATGCTGGGCCCAACCTGTGCACGCGATATTGCCGTTTTTCCTTCGGAAGGGCCACAATGGCCTGGACAACGCACGGCCCCCACTGCAACACAGACACAAGACGCATACCTCGAACATCCACTTCCGGACACAATTGCTCTTGACCTCTGCCTTGCTCACACCGGATGTCACCTGCATGGGGAGTGGGGTGGGGCAGTGGCGTCGAGAGAAGGGCAAATCGTGCAGAGAAACGACTCATCTCTCTCATATCCCATTCATCCGCACCGACACACAGACAGACACGACGCGAATCGCACCGAGCGAACCGTGATGATACCTCCCGCTGCCAACACACATGCAAATCATATTCTTGCTCCTGGCGGAGTGCAGAGCACAGTGCACACAGTGCACACCACTGCTCTTTGCTATGTTCCATCGCCACTGCCCGCAAACTCCTCCTCCCCCCCCTCCACAATGCACCACCCAACCACATACCACATAGAAGCGCATCGGGTTGTATTTGTGCGGGGAGATGCGGGGCTGGTTTGTGACAGGGTCCATCTCAGCCGTGAGGTGTTCGGGGCAGAAGTAGAGGGGTGTCGACTTCGGGCGCGACCTGGCCTCCTTGATGATCTGCCCGCGGAGCTGGCGGTACGACCCCTTGAAGAAGTGCGGGTCGGCATGCAGGTGGTCCAGCCGCTCCTTCCACAGCCTCGCGTCGTAGATCATGTGATCCACATCCTCGAAGTTGTGCACGACGTACTTCTCGCTGTCGATATCAGGATCGTCCGCATTGTCCTCAGCCTTCTCATACCCGGTGCGGCGCTCCTTCACCTGGATGCCACGGATGCCGCCGTGCATACCACGGATGTGGAACTTCACTGTGAGGAACGCAGGCAGAGGCACAGCAGCTTTGGGGCCACTGCCGCACACGTTAGTCTCATCATGCACCATGATGTCACCCAGTTTGATGTCCATGATGCACGCCGACTTCGACTTCTGGTGCATGTCAGGGCGCATGAGGCAGTCCCCGTCTTTGAAGAGGGGGCGCCCCGTCTGCGGGTCGAGCGACATGAGCTTCACCTCCATGTCCCTGCGGTTTGCGATCTGCACAAACTGGGGGTGGGAGTTGAGGACGCCGTCAAACCCGCCCGTCTCACGCACCTCCATCGGGTCTGCGACGCGGGGTGCGTCCTCCTCGAAGGTGGAGTTGATCATGGAGGTGTTGGTGCCGTCACCCGTGATGGAGAGGGTCTGGGCCTGCGACAGGGTGTCGGCGGTCTGCGTCGCCGTCTGCGAGACGGTCGCCGCATCGCGCATGTCCTTCTGCATCTCGCGGTAGATCTTGTCGGTCCTCCGCTTCACGTCGTTCACATCGTCCGGCAGGATAGACAGCATAATCTTGTGGTGCGGCTTCACCACCGACTGCACCACAGCCTCCAGCTGCTTCCCCCTGGGGAACCAGATGTTCCGCCCCGCGTCCCACTCCAGGTCGTTGTACTTCAGGCCGGGGAGCGTCACCGCCTTCGGGATCCTCCCCTGGACAGCATCGCACCCCCCGATGCGGCACCTCAGGCCGTTGCTGTCGGTGTCCATGAGGGTGATGACACGCAGGGCACCCTTCACCAAGGTCGGGTCGTCGACCAGCGTGTCGAACACAGTGTCAGGGCCATACGGGCGGTACTCCGCCAGTGTGTAGAGCGAGTCGTCCGGGTTCACCGCCTTGATCTTGAAAGGCCCGATGAGGAACTCGTCGAGGATTACCTTCACAAGATGGGTGATGGACATGTCGTCGTGCACCACGCCCGCCGATGTCTCGTCGTTCACCACCAGCTGGGGGAGGCCCATGCCCTCCGCGGCACGCTCGGCCATGGAGCGCTGCACGTCAGCAACATCCACCTCACGCACCGCAGCCTCCTGAGGCTTCTCATCGTAGTCTGTCTTCATGGCTTCCACAAGCATCTCCTCTGCCTGCTCGTGGAGCACCTTGTAGTCGCTGTCGCTGTTCTCGAGGATTTCGTCGTAGAACTCAAAGGTCTCCCGCCCCGTCGAGATCTGCAGCAGCCTGGTGATTTCATACACCACGGGGTAGAAGATCGGGTGGATGCGGGTGCTGTCGAGGTTGAGGCGGAACTGGGTGAAGTGGCGCTGCTCCCCTTCCGCGGCAAGCATGACCTTCACAAACCCTGCGCTGTTGAGGTACACCTTGGGGGTCAGCCCGAAGGGCTCTTTGCGCAGGTCCTCCCTGTCGGTGATGGTCTTCGTCGACCTGGCAACGGTACGGAGAAGATGCGCGGCACGCCTCGGCCCCAGCCCAGGGAGGAACTGCAGCAGGCCGTGGTCCGAACGGTTCGCAGAGTTGAGCACCCTGTTGATGTCGAGCCCGACGGTCCCCACGATGGAGACCATCTGCTGCTCGAGGCGGCGGAGGAAGGTGACGCGCGGCACAGCGTCCTGCATCTCCGTCAGCGACAGGTTGAGGCAGTCCTTGTCAGCGGTGAAGAGCGACGCCACAGCGGCGAGCGGCGACCGGATGGTCCGCCCAACCCCCACGGCGTGCCTCCGCGTCTCGTCGACATCGCGCAGCTCGTTTGTCGCCGCACGCGACCTCGACCACACCCGGGCCACCCTGCTGTCCACCATCTCCACCTTCGGCAGGCGGTCCGGAAGGAACCCCGGTGCAAGGTTGGGGTCCTCCATCAGCCTGCTCCAGTCGTAGTGGAAGCGGTTGAGGGTCTCCTTCACAAACAGATCCGAGGCGTGCGTCATCCCGAGCGCCCACACGGCGGGCCTGTGGGTGTTCACCAGGAGACGGAGCTGCTGCTGCTGCTGGTTCAGCTTCTCACGCACGAGGGGGTCCTCCTCGTCGCGCCGCATGCGGAAGTGCTGCATCTCGAAGGAGGCAACGTAGTTCCCGTGGTCATCGAGGAAGCACACCGTGTGCTGTTTCCGGTTATCGTCGTACACAATACCCGCGACACGGTAGCCCCCTGGGAGGGTCGTGTCGGTGGTGTCGGGGATGTAGTCCCCTTCGTCACGCGTGTTGAACATCTCCTCGTTGAGCGCAAGGTGGCGGTGGTCCGCATCGCCCGCTTCGCCCAACCCCTTGATGCGGTAGTGGTGGAAGCCGGCACGCAGCGCGATGTTGCGGAGGCTCCGCGCGCTCTCCGAGAGGATCTTGTCCTGCACGCGCTGGTGAATGTTGTTCCACACAACCTCCTCCACGTCGTCGAGGCATTGCCGCACTGCGTCCTGGATGATCTGCACGCGCACCCCGTTCCAGTCCTCCTCGATCTGGCGGTGCTGCCCGAATCCGGGGCGTGTGAACCAGTCGTCGAAGGGGATAAACGGGAGGCGCGCGTTGTAACGCTTGTCAGGCTCGCGGTGCGCCGTGCGGAGAACCTTCACGATGGTGTCGACCTTCCTCTGCTTCAGCGACTCCTTGAAATCCTCAAAGGTCATCTCCGACGGGAACCAGATCCGGAGGTTCTTCTGCACGGTGTCGCACAGCTCCTCACGCTTGTTGTTCATCTGGTTGACCTGGTTGACTTGGATACCTCCCTGTGTCTGTGTGGTCGCCTGCGACATGCTCTCGGTTGCCGCCTCCTGCCGCTGGTGGTCCTGTTCCAGCTCGTGCTGGATCACCTCGGGGTCGTCCAGCTCGATCCACCACATCATCAGCCCGCTCTCGACGTACTGCACAATCTCCTCCTGGAGCTCCAGTGTGAACTTCCGGGAGTTCAGACACACGTTGCGGTAGCCGTTGCGCGTCTGGCCACCCTGCTTGAAGAACCCAAACCCGTTGATGGAAGGCTGCACACGAATCCTCCCCAGCGCCATGATGGACTGGTCGTTGTACCCCTGCATCAGGTTGAGGATCAGCTGCTTGAAACGCGGCTCCATCGCAAGCGACCCCGCCAGCATGCTGACGGACGTGCTGCGCAGCTTCTCCGCATCCCCGATCCACCCCTCGTTCTGCTTCCAATCGGACATCGATCCAGCCCACTCCTCCATGAAGGGGCCTAGCTCTTGGCCACACTTGGTGACAGTCATGTAGCGCATCCCCTGCACGGCATCCCGCTCGTCGGCGTCAGGCATCTCCTTGACCTGGTCATCTGAGGCGTACATTGCAACCCGGATGTACTCATGCGAAGGCGAGGTAAGGTAGTACGCAATGGTAGAGGGGTGTGCTGAGAAGCGCTGCGTCATCGCGTAGAGCTGGAACTGTTTCCGGTATTTGATGGAGTCGTTCCGCTTCTGAGGGACCCGCTGCCGTGTGTCATCCCCGTGGTACGCCGTCTGTGTGCTCAACAGTTTGCTGACGTGCGCAAAGAGGTCGTCCCAATGGGTGATCCACTTCTCGAACCACGTGAGGTAGTGCGGGCGCCAGGTCCACTTCGTCACCTCCCCGAGGTTCGCCTTCCCCAGGTCCATAAAGGAGACGTTGTGCATGTCGTGCGACACGGCCTCCAGCCCCTTGGTGTGCATCTGGATGACACGCTCCTTCTCATCAGGGGTGGGGCACTGATAACGCGTCCTCTGCCGTGAATCCTTGTAGAGCGATCCCGCAAGTGCCTCGTGCACGGGGTACAGGCTCTCGTGGAGTGCGAGACGCCTCTGGTAGATCCCGATGAACTCAAATGCGGCGTTCCATATGTTCCACACGTCGTCGTGGGAGCACAGGTCACGCTCCTCGGCGTCGAGGCAGTGGATCTGGATGAAGACAGGCTCGCACGCCCAGCAGAAGATGAGTGTGAGGATGCGCTCCACCAGCTGGGGCGGCCGGTTGTGGTCTGGGAACACGACGTCCTGCACATAGTTGCCCATGTGCTGCAGCAGGCTCCGGTCCTTCTTATTCGGGTCGAAGAATGTCACCTGCACCTCATCGGGGGACAACCCAACCTCCTGCAGCTGCAGCTGGTACCTCTCGGGCCAGTCGGTGTCGAGGATCTTCGTGTCCTCGTCACTGTGGGGGGTACAGGGTGATAGGGGGTGTGGTGGTGTGGTGGTGTCGCAAAAAAAAACCCCCCCCTCCACCAAGTATGCCTGGGACTTTGGCCTTTTTGGGCCCAAAAAGGGGTCGGGATTCCACTTTTTCTCCAAGGGTTTTTTAGGGGGGGAAATCCCTCCCAAATGGCGCGCAATCCCTCGCGGGCAAGAAAATCCCCCCATCCCCGCCACACAACCAGTGTGAGTGTGGTGTGTGGGTATTGGACGCCCTGTATGATGAGAGATAGTGGCAACACAACAGCAACATGCCAGGCAAGGGGAGCCAAAAATGGGTTTTCGGGGCGTTATTGCAACGACCCCTTCCTATGCCCCAGCGGCACAAGCTCGAGGATTTGGTTGCTCGACATACAGGGGGGTCTGGGGGGCGGAGCCCCCCAGCCGCCGGAGGCCACGGTAGTGAGTATCTGTTCCTTGCGCCGTAGTGGGAGCGCGTGGGAGTTGCGGGCGTACAGATTCTGTGTGAGTTGGCTGCGTCCTCCTGAGGCTACTGAGAGTGGTCTGGGTCCCATTCGCTGATGTGAACCCAAAGTATGCCACAGCTGAAACAGCCCAAGGACTTGGCTACAAGACAGGCACACGCTCCAGCCTATGATACAGGGGGGTCTGGGGGGCGGAGCCCCCCAGCCGCCGGAGGCCACGGTAGTGAACGCCTGATCCTGACCGGGGAACAACGCCGGGTTTTGGCTGGAAAAACCGAAAAAGGGGCGGGTGTCCGGAGGATTCATCCTCATCCCCCACTAGAATACCACCTGCCCCCGAAAAACTTCACCCAGAAAAACCTGTGGGGAAAAAATCCCACCTAAGAAACCCAAGGAGAAAAATAAAATTCCCTCCCTGCAAAAACCCTAAGAGAAAAAAACTGCAATCCTGAATCGGGACTTGGACTCCACATTTAGCTTCATACTTGCCCTCCACTGCTGAGAATAAGGTTTGGGGGTCCGGGACTTGGGACTTGGTTATTCTCAGTCGGACTTGGGACATGGTACGGGAGGGGGGCACTGCTGAGAATAAGGTTTGGGGGTCCGGGACTTGGGACTTGGGACTTGGTTATTCTCAGTCGGACTTGGGACACGGTACGGGAGGGGGGCACTGCTGAGAATAAGGTTTGGGGGTCCGGGACTTGGGACTTGGGACTTGGTTATTCTCAGTCGGACTTGGGACATGGTACGGGAGGGGGTGGCGTGAGGCGACCGGAAACCCGGTTCATTTGCATGTTTGGAGCCCGTGCAGATCGTGATGGGGTCATTTCGGCCATGCGGCGCCTGCCATCACCCCTGAAATGATGTTGCCAGGCTGGAGGTGACTCCAGTGGTCACACTGACCGGGTCAGACCCTCGGGACCTCATGACTAAGTCACCCACCAGACCAGGACCTCGATCCTGATCAGGACAGAACCCAACTTGCACAAGCTGAGCTCCACCCAGGCCCTGACCTGGTCCAGGACTTTGGTCATGCCAGTGGTCTGAGTGGGTCCCACTGCGGGTCGCCCCCTTGGTCCCTGGGGTCTTGGTCGGACCCCCCAGGGGCCCCAAAATTGGATTTCGGAGTTGGGATTTCCGGATATTCTCCGAACTGTGGTGGGGTCATTTTAATCTGGGAGCTGAGTTTCGTTGGTTGCAAAAAAGTTTTTCTGGCCCCACCTCAAGTGAAAAGGGGCTATTGTAAGGGTGAAGACCAGCCACGGATTTGGGGCTCGGGACTCGGGACTTGGGACTTGGCCGTATTCTCAGCATTGGAGGGGGGGGGGGCGTGAGGCGACCGGAAACCCGGTTCATTTGCATGTTTGGAGCCCGTGCAGATCGTGATGGGTCATTTTGGCCATGTGGCGCCTGCCATCACCTCTGAAATGATGTTGCCAGGCTGGAGGTGGCTCCAGTGGCACTCCACTGACCGAGTCAGACCCTCGGGACCTCATGACTAAGTCACCCACCAGACCAGGACCTCGATCCTGACCAGGACAGAACCAGGGCCATGACCTAACTTGCACAAGCTGGGCTCCACCCAGGCCCTGACCTGGTCCAGGACTTTGGTCATGCCAGTGGTCTGAGTGGGTCCCACTGAGGGTCGCCCCCTTGGTCCCTGGGGTCTTGGTGGGACCCCCCAGGGGCCCCAAAATTGGATTTCGGAGTTGGGATTTCCGGATATTCTCCGAACTGTGGTGGGGTCATTTTGCTCTGGGAGATGAGTTTCGTTGGTTGCAAAAAAAAGTTTTTCTGGCCCCACCTCAAGTGAAAAGGGGCTATTGTAAGGGTGAAGACCAGCCACGGATTTGGGGCTCGGGACTCGGGACTTGGGACTTGGCCTTATTTCTCAGCATTGCCCCCCTCCCCCGCAAGACTTTCCAAACTTTCCAATCTTTTCCACCCCGCCACAGGACCGCCAACCCCCGCTCACCCCCACCCCCCCCTTCGACATACCGGAGGTAGAGACGGCGCAGGTCTGCTGGCGGGATGACACCCGCAAGGTTGCGGTGTTTCTGCTTCTCCTGGTCCTGGAACACCCTCCGGTAGGCCTCCTCCTCCTCGTGGTCCGGCTCGGGCTGCCTCCCACGGCTGTCCGTGATGCCGAAGAACATCTCAGCCTCGCGCCTGGCCGTCCTGTAGTCCTCCTTGTTCTGGATGTCATCGATGTCCTCATCGATCTCATCATCCAGCGCGTTGCCGGGGTGCAGTGCGTCCTCCTCGTCATCCTCCTCTGCACCGGCGGGCGCCCTGCCGCTGAGCCCGGCGTTCAGCAAATCGTTGATCTCGTCCATGCCGTCTTCAGAGGTAGTCTTGATGTTGTCGTCATACTCCAGGTCATCCTCCCCTGCGTCGGAGTCCTGCGCAGTAACGCGGCGGCGCTTGCTTTTGCGTGCCGCCTTTTCAGCTGCATCCTGGAGCTGCTCCTCGAGCTCCGGTGCCAGCTTGGTCCCCCACACCATGTCGTTGAATATCCGCTCCACCTCGGCATCACCCATCCCCTCATCCACATCCGGCACAGACAGGTGGAATTCAAAGTCGTCCCCATCGCTGCTGTCCCCACGCTTCCGCTTGGCAGTCTCCTCAGCATCGACGTCTGCTGGCGGGGATGCCGGCGGTGGTGTGGTGGCGGCAGCTGCGGCGGGCGATGCGGCCGGGGTTGCGGGCGCATCGCTGGCGGGCTGCGTGGGGGCGTCGGCGAAGTCGATGCTGCCCTGCGAGGGGGGCGGGGGGTCCGCAGCGTCCTGCGGCCCCGTGTCACCCATTGTCACCCCACCCGCCCCCCCACTGCGGCCCCGCTACGCCTTGCCGATGTGACACCGACCCTTCCTGGGGGTGGCGGTGGCGGTGGTGGTGGTGGTGGTGGTGGTGGTGGTGGTGGTGGTGGTGGTGGTGGTGGTGGTGGTGGTGGTGGTGGTGGTGGTGGTGGTGGTGGTGGTGGTGTAGAAACTATCCGTGACCCCGCTGGATCGTGAGGTGGCAGCAAAGCGGGATAACAAACCAATTCCTGACGAAAGTTGTTTTGTTGGAACGCAGACCCCACTCTTTGTGGACACCACTCCCCGGTCTGATGAAGTGGTGTGGAGTGGGGTCCCACAATCCAGCAAATAATGGCACAGAAAGGTTCCCCCATTGGATCCGCCGAACTAAAAGGAAATGATGTTTGGATTGAATTGGAGTTGCCTTCAAAGCGGTGGGGATGGGGGGGCGAGCGGTGGCATTTTTTTTGACAACTTTCCCATATCTGGCAGTGTTTTCGTTCGCGGCGATTTGTTCGTTTTGTTTTTTTTGTGTTTTGCACAGTGCTGCTTTGGGAATGCCGCATGTTTCGTACATTTCAAAGGAGAGAAAAAGGGGGTTAGGACAACCGGGATCGGAGTGCCGGGCTGCTGATGCAGTGGCCCCGATGCCGAAGATGAAGCTAGGCGGAGACGGACGGACGGAGGGGCGGGGATCACCCAGGGTGGTGGGAGTACGGAAGTTTCGCTGCCAGACTCTCTCTCTCTCTCTCTCTCTCTCTCTCCCCCTCTCTCACGTTCGGGTTTGTTTTATGCGTTGAAGCTTCCACACACCCACACCACCCCCTCTCCTGCGTGACGAGGGTGAGAGGATGCGGAGGGACCAAGTGAGTGGGTTGAGTTTCAGTTTGAGTTTGAGCAGAGTCCTGACATAAAACAAAAGGGCGACACCTTCCCTCCCACGCTGAGTGTGGTCTAAGAGGGGGGTAGGGGCGCGGTATTCGGAATAAAAGAAAATGGCAGACGCCCTCACAGAATAGGAGCCACAACTGCGATTGGCATAGTTCTTCATTTTTGAACGATTTGAACGGTATTTTTCTTTGGCACCGTTTATTTTCTTGCGCACCGAGGGGGCGGGCATATCATACCCCTGAGTGAGATCCCCCCCTGGAGCCTGGGGCGAATGGGGGGGGGGGGGGGGGGGCAGCACAGTGTGGATCGGGATGGCTCCTTTTCCAGAGAGAGAAGCCTGCTGCTTCCGGGGGCGACTCACCAGAGTGCCTGTGGAGAAGCGCGCGGATCAAAGACCCCGATCCCCACCCACCCCCCACCCCCACCATCCCATCCCACTCTCAGCGCGCGCTGCAGGCAGCTCCTGGCTGGGTTGCGGCGCCCGTAAAACAATACAGCTGTGCAATTTGGGCAGGAGGTGTGTGTGTGTGTGAAAATAATTTGCCCACTCTGTTGCCCACCACGCCACCCTACATGCTCTGAGACCACCACGGCCCTCCCCCCACCCCCTCCACCACACATGCGGTTGCGTGGTGTACAACCCACCCGCCCACCCCCTCGGCCCCCCCCTCGTCATCCACCTCAGTCTGCAGAGCCTGAGATCATGAACTTCACTGAGCAGACGAGGGTGACAAAGGCCAGCAAGGCGACGATCCGCAGTCGGAAGATCACATCGTTCTGTATGGGAGAAGGTGGGGTTGGGTGCGGGTGTGTGGAACACGGAGTAGAGGCTGCAATAGCAGGAGCAGGGGGTTGTGTGTCGGGTGTCCAGAAAAGCCTGCCCATTCTGCGCCTTGCGACACATCGCAACAGGAGCAGATTCGCATGGCATTGTGTGTGACAGTGGATATAAGCATCAAAGAGCAGTCCGCATCTTAGGGGAGCCGATCTGATTTTTAGCCAGATTAACCACTCCGAGATTCTCCCTCTTCTGCATCGCGCCCCCTCCCCCCCCAGCACACCCCCGCCCACCACATACATGTTCCTGGTTGATGGTGTCCATCTGCGCCAGCAGGGCGCGGTGCAGCTTCTGCAGCTTCTCCGAGTCAGCCGCCTGCCTCTCTTCATACGCCACCAGCTGGGCCTGCGACCCTGCATCCTGGCGATGCACGTCCCTCACACGCGCCGGAGCCGCTGCCGCCTGCTGCCCATACCCATCCGCTGCCTGTGGCTCCTTCCTCGGCTCTGCCACATCTGGGATTGGGTCGGCTCTTGCGCTGTTCGGTGTGGCTGCCTCTTCGGTTGCCATCCTCTGCGCGTGCTGGCCGTACACTGCGAGGGCAGCTTTGACGTCCTGCAAGCGTCGCCGGAAATCGCGTGCCTCAGATGGGGGCAATGCGGCAAGCCCTGCAGTGTCGGAGGCCAGGAGCGCCTTCAGCGCGAGCAGCGCCGGCCTCCGCGCCGCAACCATCCCGAGCGTGTCCTGCAGCAGCCGCTCGGGGCTGCTGAGCTCCGCCTGCTCCAGGAGCCCCTCCGCATGCGCCAGCGAGCGGCTCGTCCAGAAGCACATGATGCAGAGCAGCACCATCACCGCCACGGCAACGCCTGCCACAATACCCTGCTCGCTGACGGGCGGTGCGGAGGGGGCCGGGGCGGGGGCAGGCGGCGGGGGCGCCGCAAATGCCTCCGGAGGTGCCGGCAGGTTGAGCGGGGACATGCGCTCCTCCCGCCTTGCGAGGGGCGTCTTCGCCTTGGGCTCCTTTGCGGCGTCGCCCCCGGCAGCCTTGGGGGGCACCCGACGGCAGAGGTCCACCGCCACGTCGCGGAATGCGGAGAAGGACTTCGGGAGGCGGTTGTCCACAGAGGATTGGATCATCCCCCGGATGAAGGCGGGCTTGCTCTCCCACCTGAGGAAGCCGTAGAAGCAGACGCGGCATCCCGTCCTTTCAGGGTTGAAGAACACAGCGGTCTCCACTCTGAAGCACTCCCCATAGCTTGTCTTGGGGCACTGGGCTGAGCCGTGGTACATCCCGCATGTCCTATCCGAGTCGTCTTTATGCAGGACGTACCGCTGTGCCTCATAGAAGGGGGTGACGCCAAACGGCGTTGCCGTCTTGCATTTGAATGTGCGTGTCCCCCCGATGCGCGAGTCGCTCCCCCACCTCCCGACAGACATGTCGATGTCGTCCAGCTTTTTGTGGTATTCATGCATAAACGAGGACTGGCTACCCAGCACCGCATCGATCGCAGCCTGCACCCCAACAGAGAGGTTGAAGCTCCCCACGAGGGTGCCGCCCTTCACATCCGCCACCGGGCTGAAGACCTTCCTGTCCATTGTGTAGACAACAGAGTCAAGCGCTGCCTGCAGGGAGCCCGGGAGGTCCTCACCTGCATCACTCTTCTCATCCCCTGCGTCCTTCCCTGCGAGGGAGACGGCGTCATGCGCAGCATGCCCGAAGCTGTTGTTCGCCGGGGGGTGGATGGGGGCGTGCATCAGGGAGTGGGTGCGTGACATCGCACCATCCCCGGAAGCCCCGAGGTTGCTTCCCCCTGTGGCGCCCAGAACCTTTGCCTTTTGGATGGCCCGGATGATGCTCTCGCAGTGGCGGGGCTCCTCGGGGATAAAGACGTGTTTCATAGGTTCGCCATCCTCGGTGTACCTCAGCACGACCTGCTTCGACCCGGATGACTGAGGCTCGATCCTGTCATACAGAAGCACCAGGTGTGTCGACCCGCTGTATATCAGCCTGCTCGAGATGAAGTACAGCGACCCCCGCTCCCTCCGCCCCGAGGGCAGCTGCCGGGTGCAAAGGATCTCGTCGTTGAGCGTGTCGCCTTCCGCCAACCCGGGGGTGCGATCACGGAGCCATGTCGGGATAGGCTTTGCTGTGCGCTTGCCGTAGACGCTGTGGCTCATTGTGGGGTGTTGGGGGTGGTGGGGGAGGAGGAGGAGAAAGAGGAAAAGAGGAAGAGAGAGAGAGAGAGAGAATGTATAAAAAAAGGGGGTGGATTTTTTATTCACACCTCAAAAAAACAAAGTGTATCTGAGAGGCGTTAGAGAGAGAGAGAGAGAGGGGGGGGGGGGAGGGGAGGAAACAAGAGGTGTAGACGAGGGGTGGGGGGGGGGGGGTGGGGTGTTGGGAGGGCCACCGCCTCTCTCTCAGCCCCTCCCCCCGCCGACCCCCCCCCCCCACCGCCGGCACCTGGTTGGCCTGCCCTGCGCGGGCGCCCGGTGCCCCTCCCTCTGTCGCCACCGATGGCTCGTGAGGCTCTGCCCCTGTGTAGCCTGGGCAGCTTCTGGGGTGGGGTGGTGGGTATGTGTGGCAGTGGGGTGGAAATTCACATCAAGAGAGCATGGCGATCGGTGGGCTCTGCACTGATTAGCAGTGCTAAAAAGATAAGGCGTTGTTTGTGCGCCAAACCCGGGTGAACAAACCTCACGTGTTTTGCCTGATGAAGGCTGGTGTGAATGTGCGCACAGTCATAGCAACAAGGCAAGGTAGATTGTGTTTGTCACCCAAAGCGCTGCCAACTATCTTTTTCACTGTGACAAGCTTTCTTCTTGTTGTGTGTGAAAAAGATACATACGTGTCTGCGTTGGCAGTGTGGCGTGCGATTGACGTGCGCATGAGACGGTGCGTGAGCGGCAATCACCTAGCTTGTTGGGGGGGGGGGGGGTGGCGGGGTGGGGTAGTGGCGTCGAGAAGAGCAAGGCGCGGCAGAGAGCGGCTTCATTCTTTCTTTCTCTCCCCCCCCCCCCCCCCATTCACTCTGCAGGCAGGCAGTGTCCGAGACTGGGTCACACCCGTTTGGTGCGACGTAGGCAATGAAGTGGACAGCGTGTCAGGTTAACCGCGCAGCAGTCTTTTGCTGACCTCTGATCGATGCCAACTCGCTAACTTGACACTGCCCACAAGACCTGGTGAGAATGTGTGCTCAGACTGTCCTTTTGTTGTTGTGGCAAATAGTACCAGGTAGGTGGAAACCCACGTCAGTTGCAGCAGCGGCAGCAGCTGATTCCTTTTTTTTAAAGGCGGGCATATTGTCTTTGCACTGCCATAGAGAGAATAGAATCGGGGATACCCTCCCACAACCCCCCCCCCCCACCCATCCCCCAACAGCGCAACGCTCCACCACCCCCACTACCCCCCCTACCCTCCAAACAAGGGTGGCGTTAGCCATTTTCACCCAGGAGGACCTCAGCAAAGAGAGCCCTGCCCTGAGAGAGTGAAGCCCCCCTTCCCCGTGTGGGTTCTATTCAAAGAAGGGAGGGGATCGTGGGGGGGGGGGGGGGTCTCGGGAAAGGCCTCGCGCGGTATGCACACAGGGGTGTGATGAAAGAATATATGGGGGGTGGGGGGGATGGGATGTCCTCGCTCAGGAATGCAGAAAAGTGAGGCAAAAGGGTGCGGCCTGCGTGGCCATGGCGTGCCACATGGAGTGTGTGGGTCCGCTGGCAGCCGCCACCCTTTTGAAAGATCTCCTGTCGCAGACAGCCAGAAACTCGCTTGCGATGGGCATGCGCAAGCGCGGTCTGAATATTTATGGAACACCCCTTCCGAAGGGGAAAAGAGGGAAAGAATAGGAGAGATGGGGGACAGGCCTGCCGTGTGTGCGGTGTGTGCCGCATCAAAATCAGGGGGGGGGGGGTGGAGGGGGTGTTGCATTCGATGCGTTGCACACTGCGATGTAAAATGATGCACGTTTGGTTGGTGCCCCTGACGACCCCATATTGCGTAGTTTGTGCGTAGTGAAAAGGGGGGGGGGGTCTCATTTTTTGATTTACTCAGCCATTCTCTGTCTCTATGCCGGGACCCCAAACTCAAGGAGTTCTTGCTGTTCCGGGGTCAGTGAGGGTGCAGGCGCTTCAGGTGCTGCAGGTGCTGCAGGTTCTTCAGGTGCTGCAGCGCTGGCAGCCTTCGGTGCGGGTTTCGACGCAGTCTTTGCAGGTCTCTTTGGGGGTGCCCTTTGGCGCGGTGCCTGCTTCAGCTCGTCGGGTGGAAGCATCAACGCATCATTAAGCGGTGCCTGCTTCAGCTCCTCCGGGTGGAAGCGTCAACGCATCATTAAGGAAGAAGGAAGCACAGTTGCTACGCTTTTTTGCAGCTGCAGGAAACGACACCATACCCAACAACAATCCCCAGACCGTCGAGGGAGAGTGGGCGCCTGGATCCCGTGACACAGATCTCTAGTGCCGTTGTGATCCCCTCGGATAACGTCTCCTGGACGTTGTCAGCGGAGGTTGCCTGTGTGGCGGTGACCTCCGTATACCCCGCGGGATCCAGTGCCAGTAGCGCCTTCTTCAGCTTTTCGTCGACCCCTCGGCCGACGCTCTCCTTGATGTCAAGGGCCACCTTCAGGGTGGCACCTCGCAGCGCCCTGAAGGCTGTGATCGTATCATCATTCACAATCTCGAGGGTGTTCTACGCGGCTCCTGGAACTCACTTCCTTCTCAGGTGTTTCTGGGCATGGGGCAACCTTGCCCAGGTGTTTCTGGAGTCCCGCCCCACATGTCGTGCGTTCTTTCGTACGGTGTATAGTGAGTTCTGGCAATAATTTTTTGCTCGGTCAGCGCAGTGCCTCCAGTCCTGTCTCAGTAGCCACACAGAAAGGGGGACCAAAAAAAACTGGGGGGGGACCAAAAAGCGAGACCCCCCCCCCAGATTGCGTAGTTTGTGCGCAGTGAAAAAGGGGTAAATCAGGGGCACCATTGGTGTCGTGTTCTTTTTTTTTGTGTTTGCTGATCAGGGTATAAGATAGACTTTTTTTCTGGCGCCGTTTTCCGGTTTTTCTGGTTTTGAAAATTTTTCGCGCGCGCCTTCGGCGCGCGCGACCCGCGCAAACCCTCCCAGAATCTGAGAGGGCCCAGTGCCTGCGCGCGTCCTGTCGTACTGAGGCTGCTTGGTGGGGCAGGCGCAGCAGCTGCTTTGAAAGTTTGGACTCTCGGCCAAAAAACCGGTCTGGTGCAATGTTTTTACGCAGGGGGGTCTGGGGGGCGGAGCCCCCCAGCCGCCGGAGGCCACGGTAGTGAACATCTGTTCCCTACAGTCTGGATTCGCTTGTAAGTAGGAAGGCTTCACTGTATCGCAGCCCGGCCAGCAGGAGATCACTGGTCCTTGAGGGTTCAACCTTCAGGGTGGAGGAGGACGTGGGAGCGACCACTCGTGACAGGTGTGCGTTGTGGGTGGAGTGGATGCACGGCAGACCTTGTCATGGCCAAAGGGTCCACGAGATCTCCGCCACGTAGAGCCTAGACGAGAGTTTTCGAGGAGATGGGCACCTAGCTGTGACGACAGGCAACAAACAAATCTCATCTGTTAGTTGCCCCCAATAGGCTTGGCGACCTTCAAGACTGCTTGAAAGTCGTTCGTGTTCTCGTCTCAGCCCTCCAGACAAGCAGATCTGTCTCGAGTTGGTGGGCTGTCGCCATGTATTCGATGGCACCGAGTGACGCTGCACAGAGGCAGACGACACGGTGAACTCCAGCGGAGGTTACCCTACCTCCGCTGGAGTACACCGTGTCTCCCATGAGTCTCAACTAGCGGGAGTCTGAGCGTAAACTAGCTGGAAAATAGACTCCCGTCTCCAGTACAGACTGCAGTCTTAGACTCCCTCTTAGACATGGTGGCTGGAGTCCACCATGTGTGCACCTTCAAAACAGAAGAGACCTGCATGACGAGGGCATCACCACCCACCGGGCCACCCGCTAGGTCCATTTTTTCTTCTCCGCTTCTCTGCCTTCTTTGGACTATTTGGGCTCTGTGCGGATCACGATGGGGTCACTTTCTATTTTTTTATGGCGTTTTTTCTGACTGTTTTACTGTCCCAAAGTCACAAAAAAAACCGCCAAAAATGAGACCGACCTTTTTTTTTTTTTCCAGAAAACCGGGAACCGGGAAACCCTGGTTTTGAAAACCGGAAAACCAGACCTATCTTATCCGTCAGGTGGACCACCGGGTGGGGAGAGATCCGGTGTGAGGCACTTGGGTCCGTCCAGGTGGGCAGGGGGAACCTGGGGGCGGGGGGCCTCAAAACCCGTCTACCAGTGCCGCTTCTAATCTCGTCGGTCTTGTCCCAACCACCACCAGCCAGCCCAGAACGCCCTGACGCTGCGACCTCGTCGATTTTTCCGTTTCGCCCATCCGCCCAACTCCGCCAACCCAACCAGCCCTACCCTTTCTCCCAGTCAGGGCGGTACTCACACGAGCGGCAAAGCGCTGGGGGAGGGGGGGGGGGACATCAATAGGGGAGGGGAGGGGAGGGGAGGGGAGGGGAGGGGAGGGGAGGGGAGGGGAGGGGAGGGGAGGGGAGGGGAGGGGAGGGGAGGGGAGGGGAGGGGAGGGGAGGGGAGGGGAGGGGAGGAAGGGGGGGGGGGGGGGGGTTATGTTGTTTCTAACCCAGACCTGCTGTGCAGAGCCCGGGGGAGGGGGTGGCCAGCCCCTGTCTAACCATTCACAACGGCCACCTGCACACATCTATGACTCTCATCTTATCCCCTGTTGCTGATACTTTTCTTTCCCGTTGGGGTTGACGGCCTCCAGCCTGACTTGTGAGACGGCCGGGCTGTGGTGTCGGCGCACTGCTGCCAGAAGGCGTTGTACTCACAGAGGCAGCTCGTCATCCTTCCACTTCACCTCACCTCAGAGAGAGAAGCCTCATCGGCAGGAGAGACAGCAATATACGGAACCCGTCATTCTTCCCCCTTCCTCACACAACGCACGCAAGGCCGTGCCTAGAGGGGGAAGCTCATCTGTGCACTCTGTGGTTAAAATCACACAGTTTGTCAATGACATTGCCTCAAGACTTCCGTGGCGAAGGGGGTGGGGGTCCCAGGGGGCTGCTGTCCGTTGATTTGTTTTGATTTATTTTCGGGACATTATCCTTTGTTGGGAGCGCAGAGGATTATAAGAAGGCACCCAGGTCTGGACAATTCCACCCAGATGCAGATCAAGCAAGGATACCGGAAAACGAACGGCGTAGCGGTGGTGGCGGGGGAGAGGGGGGGAGGAGGGCCTTGGCAGCAAAGCACACACCCACCTGGGCACAGCAGCTTGGCGGTCGGGCTCCCAATAGCCATCGCCATCGTTCTGGCACTGGCAGGAGGTCCTGTTCCTGTGGTGAAAACCAATGGGCCCTGGCTGGTTGTGCGCACCACCGCGGGTCTGCGCACTTCGCAATAAATTTGCTTGAAACAATGAATGTCGCGCTGTCACGTGCGCTGCCAACAGCAGCTATGTTGTGTACTGTCACAAGCAAGAACTGTTTGCGCAAAGAAAACATACTTCACCCGGGAGGAAAAAGGCTGGTCTCAAGGGAAGGGCGGTGCGCATGCCACGCAGGGGTAGCCCGTGCCCAGCTGTGCTGCGATGCACCACAGCGTGGCCCTTGGAGAACCAAAACGGTAGAAAGAAAGGCGTGGACACCACCGCAGAACACCATTCTATCGATTTATCGAATTGATTATTTTTTTGACCGCGATCGCAGCAGCCCGGCACCCTCCACACACCACACAGGGGGTGCACTGCATGTGCCGGAAACCACACCCACCCCCGCGTGTTTCATATTGATGTGAATCCACCATATTATCCGGCAAAACTCCAGAACTTCAGACAACGCTACGCAGGGGTGTGGCCATGGGAGCAGCGTACATCACCGCCTGCGATGTGCGGATCCCCTGCGGCGCCCCAGCCAGGCAGAAGCAACGCCGTGGCAACGCAATGCCAGCAGTGCGCCGTGGGTGTTGCCGTGGGATGACACTCCTTCTCATCCCCCGACGGGAGCCTGGGCCTAATCACCAGGAGGAGGTGCCCTCAGCAGGGCCGAGGCAGGCCTCTCTCAAGCCTGACCAAGAGTCTCGCAGGCCGGAGGGTCTGGCAGGCAGGAGGGTCTGGCCGTGGCCGTGTGGGCGTGTGGCCGCATCCCTCTCTCTGGACAGCACTGGGGTGGCCTCACGGTCACGTCGCGGCAGATGCAGACGCTAAGAAGCGCGACCGAGCCTTCGTGACATGCCCCGTCATATGCGGGGGTGACTTGAGCCGCTGCCTGCAGTAAGGGCACTGCGTCCGCATGGATCTGCTGTACCACGCGACGATGCAGACCTTGTGGAACATGTGCCCGCATGGGTAGAGCTTTTTCACGTTGGAGTCCTCGAATAGCATGTCCTCGAAGCAGATGGTGCAGGGCTGTGGATGTGGGGGGGTGGGGGGTGTGGGTGTGGTTTGATGGATTTTCAGGGTTTGCAACACTGTAACGCACACACGCCCCTCTTTTTGTGTAGTGTAGAATGCACCAAGCGATTGCCTCCACTGACACACAGTCTCTGCGAAGCCTACACACGCCCCTTTGCTTCCGGGGAGTCGAGTATACTAATATCATACTGCGAACAGGGCATTGTGCCACCACCATGTGTCAACACGACACGCAGGACTCGGTAGAGCCTCAGTGCAGCACCGCAAGCCTAGAGGCCATACCGTGGTGTCGTCGTCACCTCCGAGATCCTCATGGGAGGCATTTGGCATCCACTTGTCGATGTTATCGTTCAGTGTGATTTGGATGTACAAACGCGAGAACTCCTGCACTGCGGCAGTGAACTGCAAAGGGGAGGCGGAGTGGGCAAGGCGGGCAGAATCATTCTGAAGGCAAGGGCAATGCACACGCAGACACACAGGCAGCTCGCATGACACATTTATTTTTCTGAATTTACCCATGCCTGTGATTGCAAACCTTGGCCCAAACACAGGCACACACACACACATTCCATTTCCGCACCTCACCTCTGCCGGGGCAAGACATGCCCCACCCGACTCCACCCACCATACCGTGATGATCATGGAGCGTATGCCGTTGATCGCCGGCATACGGAGCTGCGCCATAAAGTAGAGGAAGAAGAAGACGTGTATAACGAGGAGCGCCGTGTTCCTCGCAAGCCCGACGGCTGCTATGCGCAGCAGCTTCCCCTCCCAGTTGTCGGCGGGCGCCTTGCACACCAGGATGCCCCGGTTGAGCAGCTGGAACACCGCGGTTGCACACAGCACCGCAAAGTCGTACGCCAGCACCAGCAGCGAGGGCGACACGAGAAGCCGTGGGCGATCCACAGTGTACGTAAGGGCAGCCCCGTTCACCACCAGCAGCACTGCCGGGCGGATGAGGGCTGTGGGTGAGATGTAGTGCGCATGCGCCTCCATCGACACCGTGAGGAGGTCCTCGAGGTGGTGGAGGGTTTTCCAGAGCATCTGCACCGCCACCAGGCACACGAGGGACGACTCGCTCGTGCGGAGCTTTGGATCGAATAGGGTGCACAGCGCCACCACAAGCAACGACTCTGTCAGGTGGAAGAAGCAGCTCGCAGCGACGCGGTCAAAATCGGTCCACCTCAGATGCGACAGCGGCAGCATGTCCACCACGAGCCGTGCGGCGAGCGCACCCGAAGCCGCAATCCAGAGGCACATCCCCAGCGACAGGTGACCCGCTTTGCTGGCCTCCACCATTGCAGGGTACAGCTGCTGCAGGCCCACCGCATAGAAGTACAGCACGGTGGATATGGTGTAGCCCCCAGCCGCGCACCACGCCTTCAGCAGGGGGGTGTAGGCAATCATCGCACCCGCCGTGGGATCCGACGAGGTGGCGGTGGTGTGCTGCCACGGATTTTTCCCCCCCCTTCTTCAATTGTTTTTTGAACACAACCCGTTTGTCTTTTTGTGCCGTGTCACGACAGCCGCACCAGCGCTGCGCAACAGCAGGGAAGGGTGGGTGGCGGCGGCGGTGGTGGTGGTGGTCGCGCAGCACGATAAGCTACACCACACCACCAACCACCCGCAAAACAGGGGGGGGGGGGGGGGAAGGGGGGAGGGGGGAGGACTCTGTCAGGTGTTCATTACACCACGTCCAATGTGGCGGAGTGGGAGGAGTGGGCGGAGCGAGTAATATGGACGTAAGTCAAATAGCCAAGATCTGTTGCGAAGTTGTGTTTCGGATGAGAGTGGGTGTGGGTGTGTGTGTGTGCCGGGGGGGAGCTGGATCTTGCTGTGCGGCTGTCCCTGCGTTGGTTGTAGTGGCAGTGAGTGGGGGGAGGGGGAGGTGCCTGGCGGTAGATGCATGGGGTGGGGCAGTGAAAAGAGACGGGTTTGTGGGTTTGCGGGATTGACACTGACAGGTTCCCTGTTGCAGTAAAAAATAGAAGGCGGTTTGTGAGGAGGAGGGGTGGGAAGAAGGGGAGTGCAGGCGGGGGGGGGGGGGGGGGGCTGACACATCTGGGCCCCAACTAAAAGACATCTGCCCACACACACAGCACACACAACACACACCCAAAATCGCACACCCGCCCGATATACCACCACCCCCTCCCCCCCCCCCCCCCCCCACAACCAATTCTCTGACCTTCGTTCTGCCAGCACATCGGGTCTTTGGGTTTCAATGTCGCGTGGCTTTTTTCCCTTCCCTTCTTCCCCCCACCCCACCCTCCCCTCCCCCCCCCGCCTTCCTCTCTGTCTCTCTCGCTTCAGAACACCACCACCACCATCCACCCACCAACCAGCACTGCCAAATCCCACCATCCACCAAGCTCTCGACCCAGGTAACCTGCTCTGCCTCACATTTTAGCAGATATTGCAGAAGGCCCATTGAGAAAGGGCTGGAAGACGACACATATAAACCACACGTCAGATGATTTGCTTTTTACTTTGAGGAGACACGCTCTCGGGCTTTGCTGGACAAAAAGAAAAAAGAAAAAAAGGGGGCGGTTGCGCAGTCCCCCTCCCCTCCCTCCGTCGCTTGAGACCCCGAGGGGAGAATTGGCGTGCTGCTCCCCCAGCCCCACACACTCGTGGGTCTGTCGTGGGAGGTTGGGAGGGGCCGGGTGTCCGGTGTGTTTGTTGTTGGGGGGCCGGATATTTCCGTGCTCCTCCCCCCCCTCCCGGTTGTACCGAGAGAGAGAAAGCGAGTGTGTGTGTGGGAGTGGGATGATTTGCTTCTTCTTTTGCAGCAAACACCGTGTCGGATCAGAATTGCTTTCTCCCTCCCTCCCCCCCCCCTCCCCCCCCCCCATTACATCCCTGGATACTCAGACACGCGTAGACATAAATACATACACCATTGAGCGAATATGTGGTGGATCCGGAGACGATTTGAACTCGAGTAGAGAGAGAGAGAGAGAGAGAGAGAGAGAGAGAGAGAGAGAGAGAGGGGCGATCTTTGGAGGAAGGGTTCCACCAGTGGTGGGTGGCCAAGGGCATGCAGGAAAAATTAATGGGGGGATGGGGGGGGGTGATAGGTAAGAAAATCTGTTTGCTTTTTTGAAAAAGGGGGGGGGGGGGGGGAGCGCTCCATTTCAAAAAAGGGGTTTACGAGAAATCAGCTATGCATGGCAGGGGCGCTGCTTCCCTGAGGGTCATTCAAGCCCCGCACAGGCCTGTCGCTAACTTTTCGATTTTGGAGATTTGGTGGGTTGACGCTCCTGTTTTGGGGGGGGATCAGGGGGGAAAACACTAGGGGTCAATTTTTCTCGCGCGCGCTTCGCGCGCGCTCGTGTTGTTGCCAATTTTTCCCATCGGTGGACCACTAGGTGGGCACGGTGTGAGGCGCTGGGTTCCTTCCGTGGTTCCTCTCCCGCTCGCGCCGTCGGGTGCCGGAGGAAACCAAAAAATGGCTTTCGGGACCATGATTTCGACGCTGCCCCCTGATATGCCACGGCCGTCAAAGCGCAAGGACTTGGTTACTAGACGGGCACGCGAGATAGGGGGGCTGGGGGGCAGAGCCCCCCAGCCGCCGGAGGCCACGGTAGTGAACATCTGTTCATTGTGGGCGTACAGATTCTGTGTGAGTTGGCTGTGTCCCCCTGAGGCGACTGGAGTGGTTGGATTCCCTGACCCGGTGGGAATCGAATGACTTGAGTACGAGACACACGCCACAGGGGGGTCTGGGGGGCGGAGCCCCCCAGCCGCCGGAGGCCACGGTAGTGATCATCTGTTCCTGCAAAACCATACTCTCTTCGACGTCGACCCAGTGAAAGTGGATTGACGCTTGGTCGACGCTTGGTGTGCGTCGACCCAGTGTAACCGGGTCAACGCTAGGTTAGCGTCGACCCAGTGTAATAAATGGGTTGACGCTTGGTCCAGGCTTGAATGGCAACCCAGTTCCACTGGGTCGACGCTCCAAGCCTCGACCAAGCGTCAACCCAGTCCACTGGGTCGACGCTGGGTCGACGCTTTTTTATGGGGGGGGAAACCCAAAATCACTGGGTCGACGGTCGACGCTTAGCGACATGCCTGAGCCCCGCATACCGGGGATGGGGGGGGGGGGGGTTGTGGGGTGGGAAGGTGGGAAGGCGGGAGGCGGGCACCGACATTTGCCATTCGTCACACAAAAATAAACGAAACACGCTGGAGGGTGGGGGTGGGGGGGCATTAGACACGAGTGGAAGCCGGTGAAGGACTTTTTTTAGGGGGATCAGGTCGCTCAGAAGTGCACAAGAAAAAAACCCAAAAGGTGCCAACTGCTGCCCTCGCACAATAGGGGGGCAGAGCTGGGCACACAGTCATGATGTACACACGGAGACAGAGAGATGGATAGAGATGGTGCGCCAAGGTGGCGGCCATCATTGCCTGTTTTAAAATTTTCCAACCCCCCCCCTCCCCCCCCCCCACCCCCCGCCTCCCACTCCAGGTTCTCTTTTTCTGGCGCACAAACAACGCCTTGTCTTTTTCAACGTGGAAAAAGGTTGCTAGAGGCGGGCACGCTTGGCACACGTCGCGCGTCCTTGGCACACGAATAACCTTGTTACTGAGGGAGGGAGGGAGGGGGGGGGGGGGGGCGGGGGGTCCAAATCGCTCTGCCCTCTTCTCGGGCTGGCTTTCAGATCAGATGGGGCAGCACTATTTGACCCCTCCCTTCTCCAGTAAACCCACCACACGGCTCGAGCAGGAGGAGACTGCTTGCATGTGTGTGTGTCTGGGGGAGAGAGAGGCAACAGAAAGAGGGGGGGGGGGGTACGATGGCAGAACAAATACACCGACGAATGAGACACGTGCCGACCGATGGGTGTGTGGGGGGAGAGGGGGCGGGGGGGGGAGGTGGGTCTGTGGGCAGATGTGATTACATTCTTTTTGCACATGTGTGTGTGTGTTGACTTTGCGCTGCGTTGCGACATGTGTTGCGCGAGCACGCGTGGAGGGGTGGGGAAGGAGGGACGAGTCTACACCGCACGTCCTTCCAGAATCATTCCTTCTTGTCACCGGCGTTGGTGATGATGAGGATGTCGTTCGAGTAGTCAATCGAACCCACCTGTGTGTTGTGTTGGTTGTTGTTGTGTGGAGTGAGGATGACTGAATCTTTAAACTAAAGGATCACACGCCCTTCACATGGCTTCAACACGGCCTTGACCCAGACAGGAAGTGCGCTCGACAAAAAGTAGCTTGGATCTGTTCACCCACAGTTGCTGGGCAGGATGTCTAGACTCTACATGAAAGTGAAAGGAGAAGGATCTTTCGCTTTTCTTTCAAGCTGTCAATAGCGAACACCACACACACACACGTGAATCTTTTTATATTAG
The DNA here is from genome assembly GCA_963210315.1 of Rhynchopus euleeides. Classification (NCBI taxonomy): domain Eukaryota; phylum Euglenozoa; class Diplonemea; order Diplonemida; family Diplonemidae; genus Rhynchopus; species Rhynchopus euleeides. The sequence goes on along the minus strand of OY723318.1, from coordinate 319,976 downwards.
TGTAGACACACACCGAGCACTTGCTCTTGATGTGATATCCACTGTCTCTATGAGGGGATCTAAGTCACTGCGCCCGCACGAGCGCCGTTCGATTCGGATTTCAAGCTGTCAATAGCGAACACCACACACACACACACACGCCGAGCGCCTGGGCGATCTTCGCGCACGACCTCCGCCAAACCCTGCGAAACGCCACGGCGGGGAAGCTGGCTGAACGCAGAGAGGACTTCCAAGGAGCAGAGCACGGCATTGACGGAAGGGTGACACGTTGCGTCCTGGAGGGGGAGGGCGCCGCAATTACGGGATACCAGCGAGGCCTCCTCCGCTCTGTCATTGCAGGGGCGGTGCCTGCCCGAGGGCGCACGGGCCTGGGGGAGGTGTGCCGGTACTGCACAGCTGGGGCCCCGGAGACGGTGTCGCACCTATGGTGGGACTGCGCGGCATGGGAGCCGGTCCGCCAGAAACACCCCGTAGCAGCGAGGGACCGAACTGCCTGGCCGGCATGCCTGGCGCAGTGTGGGGTAGCGCCCGTGTACAGATACGGCGTTCCGGAGAACGAGCAGCCGCTGCCCATGTCTTTTGCTGACAGAATCACCACCGTGGCGCAGCTGCACCGCTACTTCATCGCAGTCTTGGCGGCGCGACAGGAGAAGGACGGGCTGCTCGACCGCTCTGTACGCCACCACCGCACTACAGTCTACCCCTGGGAGTGGAGCACCCCCACCCCCGAGAGTGCCTGCATCCCTGCACTGGCGCCATCCGAAGTCAAGCAGACGTGGGGCAAGCGGCCCCCAGGCATGTGGGTGGCTCTCTGCGACTGGCTAAGGGGCCTGAAGTGGGGACCGCAGGGGGGTGAGCAAACTGTGACCCTGATGGAGCTAGCCGTGGACTTCGAGCTGTCGACGGGCCTCACCCTCCCAGACACCGTGACACGCCGCATCCGCCCCCCTACCCACGTGGACCCGAATAAGAAGGGTGCGAGGGAGGCCCGCCCGCGCATTCCTGCAGGCACGGCCCCGGGGCTCACCCTGTACTTTGACGGTGGCGCGCGCGACAACGGCACCCCCTTCGCTGTGGCGGGGGCAGGGGCGGTGCTGTACCAAGACGGCTGCAAGGTCTCAGAGAAAGTGCTCCCGCTGCTGAACGTGCGTAGCAACAACATTGCTGAGTACGAGGCGCTACGAGCAGGCCTGCGCCTCCTCGAGAGGGGCGATGCCCCTGAGGGCCCAGTCACAGTGCGAGGCGACTCCCAGGTGGTGCTGCGGCAGCTCCGAGGGGAATCCCTGTGCCGGGATGCCGCCCTCCGTCCTCTTTTCCTCAGCACGTCCGCGCTGGCTGCGGACCTCCAACCGAGGTTCACTCTCACGTATGAGCATGTGAAGAGGGAATCCAACACCGATGCTGACGCCCTCAGCAACGCCGCGATGGATGAGGCTGAAAGGCTGGGGGCCTCGCGGCAGAAGCTCCAGCAGGACCTCACGGTGTTCCAGAGCAGTATCCTAGGGAAAGCCGCCTCGCTGAAAGGACTCTGCAGTATGGTGACGAAAGTGGGCAAAGGGCCCTGGCATTGCGGTCATGCTGCCAACTCAACGGTCCTCACGGCTCTCGGCGGAACTGTGGCGGCGGGCCTGTCGAGGAGGGCCCAACTGAACCCTGCCACTGAATCGGTGATGCGCAGCCTCCAAGCACACCTGGCTGAGCCAGTCCACAGCCGGCAAGATACGGTATTCCATGACCGCGGAATGGCGTGGGCCGCCACCTTCGCCCCACAGCCGCACTACCCAGAGGGCTGGCAGCAGCCGGCCCAGCAGTGGGCGGCGCGCGGTCGGCAGGCCAACAGCCGGGTGGGACGCCCATGGGAGCGGAGGGGCGCTGCCCCCCGTACTGCCCCCCCTGGTGCCAGGAGGAACGCAAAGGTGCTTGCCTGCAAGTTGCATTGGAAGCCCCGTTGCTCGGCATGCCAAAAGCGACGCCTCCCAGAGGAGGTGTGCTGCCGCAACCACCACAAAGAGGGGGACGGGCTCCCGGTCACTATGGGCTTCTGCAAACGCCACAGCATGGACCGATGCGGTGACTGCTACAGCGATGGCAAATCACTAACACATTGCTGCCACACACACCACGCTGGCTATGCTGCACGCCCTCCTCCCCGGAGTGGCACTGAGTTGGCCCCACACTCTAACCCGAGTGGGGCCTCCGCTGTGACGTAGAAGTGGGCGGGGGTGGGCAATGATCCGCGCAGGATCTCCCCACACAAAACGTGGTCACCACACACACACACACAGGGGTGGGCTAGGACCCATGCAGGGTTACCCACCATAAAGTGATCAACACCACACACCCCCTCCCCAACACGTTCGGCATCTAAGGGGGTCTTCGCTGGTCGTTATTCTTCGTTATTCTTCGCCAGTCTTCAGCTAATGCAACAGGAAATGCACCAAAATGCACTGACGACCACCCCGTAGCGAAGACCCCCAACACAACAGCATCATCGTCATACCACCTGGATCGCCATCAGCAGGGCGATAAGCAGGAAGAACCCAGACCAGATCCCGAACTGATACGCCGCGTCTGTCACGGGACCGGTCGAGGTCGGGGCCGGGGTCGGGGCGGCTGCTGCTGCGTACGCCACGAAGCACATCAGCGACAGCAGCATGTTCGTCAGAGACATGTGTACGGCAGAGGTTGAAGCCGGGTGTGTCCTGGGGGTGCGTGCGGTGTGTGACCCGGCTATTGGGTTGGGTTTGGGGAAACCTCCGTGGCCACCACCACCCCGTCCCCTCCCCACCCCACCCCCAACCCAGCTGCATGCATTGCGATGTGCCCTTGGTTGTGCCCATGCGTTAATGGTGAACGCTTCCCAATACGACCCTCCCCCACCCCCCACCCCTGTGTCGCATCGCGCAGCAGGCCTGTCGCTAACTTTTCGATTTTGGAGATTTGGTGGGTTGACGCTCCTGTTTTGGGGGGGGATCAGGGGGGAAAACACTAGGGGTCAATTTTTCTCGCGCGCGCTTCGCGCGCGCTCGTGTTGTTGCCAAATTTTCCCATCGGTGGACCACTAGGTGGGCACGGTGTGAGGCGCTGGGTTCCTTCCGTGGTTCCTCTCCCGCTCGCGCCGTCGGGTGCCGGAGGAAACCAAAAAATGGCTTTCGGGACCATGATTTCGACGCTGCCCCCTGATATGTCACGGCCGTCAAAGCGCAAGGACTTGGTTACTAGATGGGCACGCGAGATGGGGGGTCTGGGGGGCAGAGCCCCCCATCCGCCGGAGGCCACGGTAGTGAGCATCTGTTCATTGTGGGCGTACAGATTCTGTGTGAGTTGGCTGCGTCCTCCTGAGGCTACTGGAGTGGGTGGATTCCCTGACCCGGTGGGAATCGAATGACTTGAGTACGAGACATACGCCACAGGGGGGTCTGGGGGGCGGAGCCCCCCAGCCGCCGGAGGCCACGGTAGTGAGCATCTGTTCCTGCAAAACCATACTCTCTTCGACGTCGACCCAGTGAAAGTGGGTTGACGCTTGGTCGACGCTTGGTGAGCGTCGACCCAGTGTAACCGGGCCAACGCTAGGTTAGCGTCGACCCAGTGTAATAAATGGGTTGACGCTTGGTCCAGGCTTGAATGGCAACCCAGTTCCACTAGGTCGACGCTCCAAGCCTCGACCAAGCGTCAACCCAGTCCACTGGGTCGACGCTGGGTCGACGCTTTTTTATGGGGGGGGAAACCCAAAATCACTGGGTCGACGGTCGACGCTTAGCGACATGCCTGATCGCGCAGAGAGAGAGGGGGGGGGGGGTGGGCGGGGGTCAGGTGTATTTTTAATCCCCGTCTTCCCAGCCAAAAATCCCCGATTCATCCCCGCTTTTTTCCAGCCAAAAACGGTACCCAATGTCCCTCCTCCCCAGTGTGGGGCCCTTGGTCTTGTACCAAATGGGTTCCTTCCACGATTCCTCCCGCTCGCGCCATCCTCGGATGCTGGAGGAAAACCCCAAAAAAACGGCTTTCGGGACCGTTAAAAAAACCCAGATTTTGGCTGGAAAAAACCCGGTTTTTCATAGTGTCATAACGGCCGTCATGGAGGGAGTGGATTTTATGAGAATTCACTACCTCAGTTCCCGCTACCGAAATATAAAAACGGCCGTTTTCATGTTTTGTTGGCGAAAAAACGGCCGTTTTCCCCCTCCTATTTTCCTTTGGAGATTCGCTTCCTGCTTGCCGTACCGAGCTGAAGAAACACACTTGACAGCTCCCTGTGGCCTACACATGACATTGGGCACTGCGATTCTCTCTCGACTGCACAAAGAATAATGGCTTCCGCCCTGCCTGTCACTCGACAAGCAGCAGACACGCGAGAGCAGAGAGGGGTGTAGCAGCCCGGTTCGCCCCCGGGTTGTCCCAGAAATCCAGCACACCCTCGGAACGTGGCGGCCTTGTCGTAGCTTCCCCAGGCCCTGCTCGTGACCTCCCCGAAACAGAGGGGAAGTGGCACCGGAGTTCTGACACCCCTACGACTCATGCGGCTGTACGCGCTCGGGCACAAACGGCGGATCGCAAACCAGAAGGACTTCCCTGACTCCGTGCCGTCCCACCTTCTGCGCATGCGGTCGCCAGACCAGGCCAGCTCCCCTGCAAACATACAGACCAGGGGCACTGGGGGGTCGCACTTCCCCACCTCAGACACTTTCTCGATGACATTCTCAATGTCGGTGTGCACTGCGCCGACAGGGGCACGCCGTTGGACACACCCAGCTGCGCGTCGCAGTACTTCTGGAGCAGCGATGCGAGGGGTGCCGTCAGGCGGACGGCGGCCTGCAGGTGGGACTCCAGCCCAGCCATTTCGTGGGCATCTCTGCCAACCGCAGAAGCGACGCACACGTAGCAGGGCCGCTGTCCTGCAGCTCACGGGCCAGGAAGATTGTATAAATGCCCGGGGACGTGGTGCAAGGTGCAGATCCACTCAAGCGGTGCAGTGAGCGTGTGTCGGAGAGAAGCGGGATCGCACGGTCGGTGGTGCCGTCTTGCTCGCCTGCTTCTCCCTCTCAGCTGCATCAGAGATGTGGCACAGCACATCCTTCAGCGCCAGTGCGGTCGTGAACCCATCCAGCTGGTGGTGCATATTGCCCGGGACGAGCGCCCGTGCCTTCGGGAAGAAATCAGCGAAGGCGGTGTCCTTCTCATCCGGGGTGCTGTCGCCGAGATCAAGGGAAAGCTCTGTCGCAAGAGCCCTGATGCCAGTGAGCGACACCCACCTCTGCCTGCACGGTCATCCACGACACACGTGCCTAGATTGGCCGCAACCATGTTCAGCCCCTCCTCGAGACACACTTGACAGCATCATGCACCATGCCAGCCGGTGATCCGGTGAACAACGCACCAAGGGCGATCCGAAGTTGCAAGCCTGCCACTGAGTATTGCACTCCGACAGCACCAGCTGTTTCCCTGGCTCTGCGCTTTCAACACTGCGTTCTTCTTCTTGATGTGGCGCGGTCCGTCAAAGTGGTTCACGAAGTCTGAACTCTTCGCATCAAACTGAAGGCGCGCTCACAATACTTGCTGCAGGGTATCCCTTGCAGTGGGGAGGCACTCCTGGTGGTGGGATCTCGCCCTGCTGACCCACGCCCCGTACAAAATTCCCAGGTAAAAAAACGGCCGTTTTTTAAAATGCCGAAAAACGGCGGCCGTTTTTGTCAGTCCACAAAATACAAGGGATTTTTTAAAACGGCCGTTACAGAACCATGGTTTTTAGCTGGAAAAAAAACTGGGTTTTCATAGTTTCCCTTCGCGCGAAGCTTTTTGGCTACGCGCGAACCCCCCGGACCCCTGCGCGAGCGCGTAAAAAAAAAGGGGGTTCGCGCGAAAAAAAAGGCGCTTCGCGCGAAAAAAAAAGGATTTCGCGCGAAAAAAAAAGCGCTTCGCGCGAAAAAAAAACGCATTTCGCGCGAAAAAAAGGGGTAAAAAAGCGCTTCGCGCGAAAAAATTGGCCCCTTGGCACCTTGTCCCTGTGGCTGTGCTGTGAACAGTGTGACTATTGTTGGCGTCCAGCTCACTGTGTCATGCGCCTTCTCCATGCCTCCATGATTGATCGTCTTCTTGATATTGGGTGTGGTGCTCACCTGTGAGCATGTGGCACAGGGACGAAAGACGAGAGTCTCTCAGATGCGTCCTCTGATGGGAGGCAGATGACTGGAACAGTCACCTGGTACAGCAGGCACGGGTACAAGAAGTGGGCCAGAAATAGGGCTCAGCAGAAGCGCAAGATTTGCCCGTCTCAGCTTCCCGCCCCAACTTCCGCTCAACGGTATTGTCGGGAAGTCCTCAGGCATGCCCGGGTCGGCGCCCCCCCCCAAGGCCTGACGTCCTGCCTGATAATTGACGGTCCCGGGTTCAAAACCCGCTCAGGTGCTGCGTGTCGTCGACACCGTGACTGCGGCAGTCGACATCCCAGACGGGTCGCCCCTCCTCTGTGCAAAGTACATCCGGGCGAGGCTCCCACCGCGCTCGATTCTGGGTTGTCCGCCATGTGCTGTCATGGAGCCTGCGTATTCGGGCGTGAAAACCGTAGGTGGTGGTTCGATTCCCAGAACTTGGGTAGGATATCCTATGGGATAACCTACGGGATGTTGCTTCTCGCGTTGGATATCCTACGCCAAGGTGGAACCCTGCAGAAGACACGAGAGTAACAGCGAGGGACATCCCACGGATATCCCGCTCTGTTACCTCTCTGTTCCCTCGGGTCCCCCGAGAGAACGTCATCCCCCTTCGGCCTGGGCTTGTGCCACTGGCTGGGCTGCTTCTTGTACAGGTCGATGGAGTGAACGCGCTGGGTTATTGCGCCAGGTACTAGCTTCGGCAAACTGCAGCAGAGTGGGTGGCTCTCCAGTTGTGCTGGGAAGATGGTGGAGGGTCACCAATATTGTGAGGCGGCTCATTCTTCAGCATTTCTGAGCGAAAATCCCTCAGTACAACACCTCCCCCCCCCCGTTTGCAAAGGCAAAACAGGTAGTGTCCGCCACTTTGGAGCTGATTTTGACCCGAGTTTGGCGGAGTTGGGCGGCGTTGGGCGGAGTTGGGCGGTGGTGTGGCGGCGTTCGGCGGAACCCGTTTTGGGCCAAATCAGGTGGCCCACCCCCCAAATGCGCTTTTTTTATTCGCGCGAAAAATAGGTGCGCTTTTTATCTTCGCGCGAAAAAAAGGGGCGTTTTTTTTTATTCGCGCGAATAATAGGGGCGCGTTTTTTTTTTCGCGCGAAAAAAAAGGGCACTTTTTTTATTCGCGCGAAAAAAAGGGGCGTTTTTTTTATTCGCGCGAAAAAAAGGAGCACCTTTTTTCTTCGCGCGTCGCGCGCGTCCGACGCACGAAAAAAAAGGCCTTCGCGCGAAGGAAAACTATGTTTTTTTGGCGTGAAAAAAAAGTCCGTACAGTGATTTTCTGGAAGGGAACTGCGGCTGATTTTGTGAATGCACAAATCAGGCCTGAGCGGGTCTGCAGGTCACCAGGTCGGCTGCGGGGTGGGTTGGTGTGGTGGGTTCATCGGCCACGCTATCCAGCTCCCCCCGACCTCTGCCCAGAGCCAGAAGCGCAGCACCCCGCGGCGTGAGAAGTACGATCACCGCAAGCAGATAGACCTTTTAGAAGTGTATGCTGCATACCGTGTCGCACAGCAGGTAATGGTTCTTCACGGTGAACCACAGGTCAACCAGCAGAACCAGGGATCCCCAGGAAGACGAAGCTGTCGAGGGCAAATCAGAACGAGATGAGGTCGCCGTTCTTGAGGGCGGAATACCCCAGACTTGGCGCTCTGGACGACATCCCCTGTGGAGTCGATCTCAGTCAGGAGGTGGTACAGCCTGGAACCTCTGTATATTGGTGTTCTCAGACATACTCACATGAGCAACCTCAAAAATGGGGCCCAGTTTTTCGTTTTCACGGTAATAAACATGGTATGACAAAGGTCTTAATGGTCTGGCTGACGCCCAAAAAAAAGTCAAATTTGGGTACTTCTTGGGTACTTTTTGGGTCACCGAAAAAGGGGGGGGGGTGTCAAAACTTATTTTCTTGGGTGGAAAAATTCGACCTCCCAGAATCGTGATTTTCTTCCCCCATTGTACTTTTTGGACTCCGCGCGGATCGTAGTGGGGTCATTTTTGTGGTCTAGGTGACAAACTTCACCCGTGAAATGCGGGTCTGGTTCAGGCAGTTGTGCCTGTGAATGCTGGGAGGAGAGGAGTGGGAGATCAGTTCAGGGGCAGTTTGCTGGTTGAGGGTTACAACAAAAAGGGACTTGCAGGCAGGAAGTGAGGGGAGGGGGTGGGGGGTTTTGGGGCTGTGGCACCCGCACTCTCTCTACGGCTCTACTGGCTTACTACAGCCTCTGGACCGTCTACGCTCTACTCTCCTTCTTCAACCGCTGGAATCTCGATGTGTTCCGTGTCGTGGTCCTGAAGCTTCGCGAGTAACCCTTCCTGACTCCACTCTGGGCGGACTACGAGTTCCCTCGCCTCCGCATATTCCCTCAGTTCCGACAGAGTAAAACACCGGTCCATACTCTCAATGAGTTCAAGAATAGCGGGTTTGTTTTTACTCTGGCAGTTGAGGATCCCGCGTGCCAGGGCTTGCTGCACCAACACCCCCTTTAACCACGACACATCACAGTGGAATACAATGCAAATACTGTCAATCAAGGCCGCTTGCGCTTGCGCTCAGATGCGTTATTGTCTGCGATCCTCGCGACTTCGAGTTCCGCAAGTCGCAGCTTGCCAAGACGGAGCTTCCTCTCCTGCACCGCCTCCAGCTTTCCCCCCAGAGAAGAGATCTGGGCCTCTGTGACACCTGGAGAGGTGCCATCAACCCAATGCTGCATGCAACAGAGCTTGGCGCGGAGGACACCATCCCGGATAGCGACCCCCCCCCATTCATCACCAACACCCTCCGCATCCTGCCGCAGACCCCTTCCAGGACCGCAGGTCCCAGTGCGCCTGTTCTCTCTGCAGCCATCCCTTCCGTGGACTGGGAGTATCTCTTGTACTCGGTGTAGCAACCGGAAGCAAAACGGTGGATGGATGTGCGGAGAAACTTCTCAGCGTCGGCCTTGTCCACCTTGGGGCAGAGGGTCGAACCCTGGTGAGAAGCCCACCCACCGTCCGACTTCGGCCGATGCCGCTAACCTTGGGCCGTTGAGTCGGCAGGTGCGACGGATCATTTGTTACGTATGGACAGTTCTGTGTGTGTGGCTGCCGTCCTCTTATTGTTTTCTGGTTGTCCTTGTCCACTTGGCTTTACCAGCCCCCAACCGACAATTGTTTTCCAATCTTCCCTCTCCTCGCACGTGGTGGAAGCGTCAACACCTCAAAGAAGGAAGAATATCGTGGTGGGCACCATAGTATTTGGCGACACCAGATTCAGCGAGAAGAGTGGGGACAACCTCGTTCAACTGTTCCTCTGACACCTGTGCGGCGAGGAGGATAGTCAAAATTTACAGTGCAAGCAATTGTACATGCATTTTCCATAGTCATCGCCAGTTCCTCGGGAACACTGCCCTTCAGTGTGCACGTTGCAGACTCGAACGAGAGGCACAGGGACTGGCCGAAGCAGTCTTCCTGGTGATCTCTCCAGCTCTGGAGGTACCCGTCCTCTGCATTCGCCTCCGCTTGCCACAAGCGCCAGGCGAGGAAGCGGAACAACTCCGAGGAGAACCCGAGCTGGCAAGTGTCACTTGCCTGGGCCTCGCTCTTCGAGAACCGTGACACAAACAGAATGCAGGGGTACACGAGGTGCGCGAAGCAGATTCCCATCCTCCGCACAGTCTCGCGGTCCCCCTCCAACTCCATCACAGCCTCGTACGTCTTCGTATCCCTATTTGCAACTTCACGAAAGAAGGATGCGCAGGAGGAAATCGAGGACGGTATCGTCGCCGTCAACGAGCTGCGAGAGGGACCAACAGGCGGCCGCAGTGGTGCAGAAGCGGCCGTTCGAAGCTTTTTGCCACAGTAGCCCAGACACCTTGATTACATGCGGACATTCTCTCGCGATGAATGCGGCGAAGGCAGGGTCATGTGCCGCATACACGGTGGACTCCAGCGGGGGTAGGGTAACCCTTTTCGGGAGTCTCAACTAGCGGGAGTCTCGGACTCCCGCTAGCGGGAGTCTTTAGCCTAAATTAGCTGGAAAATAGACTCCCGCTAGCGGGAGTCTCCAGTACATACTGCAGAAAAAGACACCCTCTCAGACTCCCGCTCCCAGACTCCCGCTAGGGTGGCTGGAGTCCACCGTGTAGTTGGCGGCTGCACACACGGACTTCGTCTTCACTGCACTGGAATCCATCAGGTCGCAGGTGCAGGTGGCAGTGCAGGTCGCAAGCCGACACATTGTGCTGTTGGCCACATGTGGCAGAGGCGAGAGAGCCGTGTACTGCGGCATGCTCGAACAACAGGATTGGCGGTACAGCATAGGCTGGCGGGACAGTAGGGATGGCAGGACAGTACAGGATGGCGGTGCAGGTGCAGGGTGTGTGAGGTCGCCACCCGGCAGGCAGCTCGCCGCCCCACCCCAGCCACCCACCCACCCAGCGGGACCCCCCTCACGAATTTTCCATAACCCCGTTCTTTTGAACGTTTGGGATCTGTGCGGATCGTGGTGGGGTCATTTTGGCCATGGGGTGCCTCTGACCACAAATCCAGACTGAAACCGGCAGAAAATAAGTTTTGACACCCCCCCTAAAAAAAAAGTCAAATTTGGGTACTTCTTAGGTACTTTTTGGGTCACCGGTTTTAGCCATACCACTTAATAAGAAAAGGATCTTTTCACTTCTTTCTTAAGACGTCTTAATGCAGGTGCTGCATTAAATTTCTTAAATTAATGACCCCCATTATTTTTAAGAAATGCAGGATTTCTTAAGATTTCTTAATGAAATGATGGACATTATTTCCATATCTCCCAGCATTAAAAATGTCCATCATTCTGGAAAAGATCTTTTAAGATCTTTTTCAGAATGATGGACATTAAAATGCTAGGCATTAAGAAACACGTCTTAAGAAATCAGTAAGAAATCTTTAAGAAATAGCCCTTTCGGCATTACATTAAGACGTCTTAAGAAATTTCGAGATATCTTAACATTTCTTGCAAGATCTTTGTCATACCATGGAGGATCCTTGAAATCGGTAGTGGACAGTAGCGGACAGGGCGGACATTTCCTTGTGGAAAAAGTGCCCGAAAAAAAAATTCGAAAAGGTCCCCCTTACAGAATTAGCCTTTTTTCAAAAAATCGGAAAATTTCGGACCGCAATTTGTACCCAAGAAAGTGCCGAATTTTCGGACTTGGTCCGATTTGAACGATTTCCGTGCCTCTTGCAACCCCCATGAGGGGGGGGCTGCTGTTTCGGGTTCTTCCGGTGGTACATGCTGGGGTGTCAGGACAGGGAATCCTGCTCGCTGTACCCGGTGATCCCTGACGCAGCCAGGAAGTGGAGAGCCTTGGAACCCTGGTTGAGGCCTGTAACACCCGGCCTTCCTGCCACTTGTGGCATTGTGGAGTGGAGGTGGATATGGAGAAGGTTCTCTCTCCGTCCGGTCGAGCACAACCGTCCTCTCCAGCCAGGGGTCATCTACTTTCCAAACAAGTACCAGGAACATGCTCAAACAAACCAATTGATCAGAAAATCTGGCTTGCCGTGGAATCATTGAGCAAAATTTGGGGAGTGGTTTGCCCCCTTGCTGCATATGACCTGTCCATTTTTGACGATTTTTGGGCAGAATTTGGTGCGTGGGACCTTTCGATTTTCATGAATTTTTCGGAATTTCGTGGGGACCGGTACCCCATTTGAGGGCCAAAAATCTCATTTCCGAGGCCTGGGAATGGTCGCAGTGGCCTCAGATGTCCAAAAACGTTCAATTGACCTCTCCTCGAAAAAAAAAGCGAAAGGTCCCCCCTACTGGCACCCCGGATTAGGACATGTCTCTGGGGGTGTCCGGGGGGCATTTTTGGCCCATTCTTGGCTGGGGAAAATGGGCCATTTTTCACGATTTTTTCGGTTTTTTGTCCGGACCGGCACCGCATTTGAGGGGCCAAAATCTGATTTCCGAGGCCCGGGAATGGTCGCAGTGGCTTCATTTGGCCAAAAACGTTCAATTTACCCTTCTCCAAAAAAAAATTCGAAAGGGTCCCCCTACAAATCGCCGGTCTTAGGAAATTTTTTTTGGGCACCCAGATTTCAAAAATTTTCAAACTATTTTCTGGACCAAAAATCAAACTATTGAGGTCCTGGCCGGACATGTCCGGGGGGGGGTCAAAATTGGATCCGGACATCCGGACACCCGGATTTCCCGGTCCGGGCATGTCCGCCCGGACCGGGGGGGGGGGGGGGGGGGGTAGGGGGGGTCAAATGCCACCCTTTTACGTGGACAAACACGATTTTTCAAAAAACCGGCGCAGAGGCCCCAAAGCCCCCGTAAACCCTCCAAAACCCCCCAGATCGGTCCGGAAACCCATCGAACCCCACTTTTCCACCATTCCGGGCACCTCAGGTGCCCGAATTGGGGTACCTAAATTTTGTGCCACCGTTTGGTACCGGACAGTGCCACTGTGTGGGAGGTTGGAAAAGAAAATGCCCCAACACACCACATCTGAGGGTTGCAATGCATGTTGCTTGCCAACCACGTCATCCGGTGGGTGTCAGGCGCTATGTAGGTGGCATTAGCCAGGTCTTCGATGAGTTCTGGCTTGTATATGTACCTCCCTGCCACCATGCACCGGGAGGCTGCCTGTAGGTACGGAACAAGTCCAGATGGTCGTGTGATTCCTGTGCAGCAGTGCTCCACAACCGGGATGTGTTGACAACGACTGTTGCAACACGAGCTGTACATTCCGGGAACACACGAAGTGCGCTGTCGTGGTACCCATTGTGCCAGAATTGGTAGTTGCTGCGGTCTACTTTGCCTGGCCCAAGAGCACTGGTACTGAACGGTGCAATATGCGTGGCGAGGTGAATGCAACGGAAGGGCGCAAAGTCAATACAGCTCTCGGATGGCGGGTGGTGGTGCCACTAGTGTGTGACGTTCACTCGAGGATACAACGCATCACAATGAATCAGCAACCGTGGACCGAGTACAATACGCTCTCTGTGGCTGGTGTGGGGGACAAAGGCAGTGCCTGTGCCGCAGGCAGGGAGGTACATATACAAGCCAGAACACATCGAAGACCTGGCTGATGCCACCTACATAGCGCCTGACACCCACCGGATGACGTGGTTGGCAAGCAACATGCATTGCAACCCTCAGATGTGGTGTGTTGGGGCATTTTCTTTTCCAACCTCCCACACAGTGGCACTGTACGGTACCAAACGGTGGCACAAAATTTAGGTACCCCAATTCGGGCACCTGAGGTGCCCGGAATGGTGGAAAAGTGGGGTTCGATGGGTTTCCGGACCGATCTGGGGGGGTTTGGAGGGTTTACGGGGGCTTTGGGGCCTCTGCGCCGGTTTTTTGAAAAATCGTGTTTGTCACCCCCATTTGACCCCCCCTAGGGGGGGGGGGGGGTAGGGCGGGTCATAAGCCCCCCTAAAAACGTACGAAAACCAAAATTTTCAACATACCATCAGAACCGCCCTAATACCTGATCTGACCCGAAAATCCGACCCATACCCCCCCGGAAACTGTCTGGGGCCCACTTGTGACACCTGATACGCACTTTTGTGATGATTTTTTGGGGTCCTAAAAAATGTACCTCAGTTTCGTACCTTGCCTTTGTACCTGAACCACTCCCGACCGCATTATTTCGTTCTTTGCCTTTTCTGCGGTGGTTCTGGCTCAGGTGGCACGCATGTTGCCTTCCCCAGTGCCTCGGCAAGGTCTTTCTTGACCTGATTAGTGGGAATGTTGTGTTGTTGCGTCAGCAGAATGAGTTCAGCCACCTTCTGGGTGTAGTACTTCGATCGCATATGGGTCATTGTGAGTACTTCGTACGCCTGGGAGGCTGCATCGGCATTAGTAGGCAGCGTTGTAGATGCTTTTGCTTCGTCGATCTTAGCCTGTGAAGGCACGATTGGGATATTGTACGCCCTGAGAGCCGAAGTGGTTATGATTGTGCTGTGTAATTTGCGCCCCGCAGGATATGCACACCACGCAGTCTCGACAACACGTATGAGAGTGTACCATGTGGGGACTCAACAAGGTCATTGGATCGGCATCTGCCTGCCGACTCAGCCCCCACACAGTGCGACCGCAAGGTCGCCAGGGATGTCTCAACGCCAGGGGAATACCCTCCCCTGGCGTTGTACAACCCTACTCTCAACCCTCGGGTCCTCTCCTGGAGGCGGTGGTGGCGGGCCCGCAACGCTTCGTACTTCCGGTACAGACTGGGGTAGTCTGCCCGGCTGACCCGCTCATTGCTTCCTAGATCATCTGCTGCTCTGGAGCTGCCATCACTCTCACTGCCCGTATCAGTTGGTGTGGGGGTAGGAGCAGGACGAGTGGGAGGAGTAGGAGTGCAGGTGACATCTTTCTTGGCTAGCAAGGAACGCCGCTTTTCCCGCACGTGCGTGCAGTTGATGCACCACTGCATATATCTGTCGTCACCACGTCCCACTCGCTCTCCTACGTACCCAGCCCGACGGAGCGCCCGAAATAATGTCGCCTCACCGATGTCGTGTGCCGTTTTCTTTTTACGCAGGTCTGCCACAACGCTCTCTGCCGAGACCCCGCACATCTCCCGTTTGGCGAGCGTCTTTCGAGCAAGGTACTCCTCTGCAGCAGCATCTGACACCTCTGCGAGGCCCTGGGCACGCGGCATGTGTTGATCGGCGTGCTGAGTGAGCGTAGTGACACCCTTCCCTTGCAAAGAACGAAATAATGCGGTCGGGAGTGGTTCAGGTACAAAGGCAAGGTACGAAACTGAGGTACATTTTTTAGGACCCCAAAAAATCATCACAAAAGTGCGTATCAGGTGTCACAAGTGGGCCCCAGACAGTTTCCGGGGGGGTATGGGTCGGATTTTCGGGTCAGATCAGGTATTAGGGCGGCTCTGATGGTATGTCAAAAATTTTGGTTTTGTACGGGCTTACACGGTGGGATCTTGTAAATTTTACATGTATAACTACAAGTATATACATGTATTATACATGTATAATACTTGCATGTCAACTATTATACATGTATAATACATGTATATGCCTGAAATATACATGTAAAATACATGTACCTGGGACCCCCCGTGTATAAGTCCCCCCCCCTTACCCCCGTGTTTAAGTCCCCCCCTGGGGGTCTGGCAGGGGGGGGACTTAAACACAGGGGGACCTAAACACGGGGGTGGGCTGGTCTGGAGGGTCATCAGGTGGCCCCTAGGCCCTCCAGGTGCTGTCTGAGTCGAAAAGTGGGGTGCCAAAAGTCCATCCGGACCGGAATTACCCCCCTACGACAGCAGAGGAAGAGGTCTTCTTGGTCTCCACTGTGCCACCCCCGTGTTTAAGCCCCCCCTGTGTTTAAGTCCCCCCCGGCCGAAAATCGCCTCCAGGGGGGGGACTTAAACACGGGGGGTCCCAGGTATATCAAGTAAAAATACAAGTATAATACTTGCATGTCAACTATTATACTTGTATTTTTACTTGATATACATGTATTTTACATGTATAATACTTGTCATGCAAGTATTATACATGTAAAATACTTGCATGACAAGTATTATACATGTAAAATACATGTAAATGCCTGAAATATACATGTAAAATACATGTATATCAAGTAAAAATACAAGTATAATAGTTGACATGCAAGTATTATACTTGTATTTTTACTTGATATACATGTATTTTACATGTATATTTCAGGCATATACATGTATTATACATGTATAATAGTTGACATGCAAGTATTATACATGTATAATACATGTATATACTTGTAGTTATACATGTAAAATTTACAAGATCCCACCGTGTATGACCCCCCCTAGGGGGGGGGGGGGGGGTCAAAATTGGACCCGGACATCCGGACACCCGGATTTCCCGGTCCGGGCATGTCCGCCCTGTCCGCCCTGAAAACGCCTAAGGGGCCGGGGGAAATCCAGGAAATTCGGGAAATCCAGGAATATGAAGAATCCTCCCATGTAATAAAGCGATTTTACGGTTTTTTCTCACGGCGTGAAGAGAAAAAACGACCAAAAGGCGGTTTTGGCGTTCAAAAGTTGCGTATTGTGCAAGAAAAACATGTCATCACCTTGAAAAGTACGGTAAAATCGACTCGGTTGGGGTTCGACGGCCACTCGGGGCCTTCGGCCCCTCGTGGCCGTCTCACCCCACCTCGTCGATTTTACCGTACTTTGTTTTCACGGTAATAAATCATAGGGGGCCTTCGCTCTGGAGTGAGAAAAGTGAGAAAAAGTGAGCCCAAAAATGGAAAAAATGGCAAAAAAAAGAGTGTGGGGAGTTGGGTCCAGTTTAGCAAAGTTGTCATATTTCTCGGGTGTTTTCTGAATGGGGACACCCGAAGAACCCCATGACGTGGTCATGACATGTCGCGATCTGCAAAATTGATCTTCACCTGACCGTGAAGACCGGAGGTGGTGAACACAGTGTTATTACGCAAGCACTTTAGTGACGTCCCCACAGTCCAGCGGGATCCGGTGTGCCAGGTGGGGGGAGGCGTCGTGGCCTTGGGACACCAGGTCAGGTGCGTGTTCCCCGTTGAGGGGAATTCCAAAGAAGACGTGCGGGTTCCCTTGGTATTTTGAGCGTCTCATTGTTCCAGGTAGACCGATGCCCCTCCGGCTAAATTGGCCAGGTTGGCGAGGCTTTCATGGCGTGTTAGCACTACACACCACTTCATCAGGTTTTTGGTTCCCATGGCGACACCCTCTTCGTCTAGGGTGAGCCTGTAGTGGAGGCAATCTACCTGCGCAGAAATGTCTAGTGCTGTCGAGACCCCACGGGAGGCAGCGACAGGGGCAGCGAGGAAAACGCTATTACCTGGGATCCCCCGTGTTTAAGCCCCCCCTGGGGGGTCTGGCAAGGGGGGGCTTAACCACAGGGGGCCTCAAGTTGTCAATACCACCGCGATGAGCCCGATGACCTGAGGGCCATCCTCCAGCACCCCGTCGAGGGGCGCTGCACCTTCACCCCCTCGCGAGCGGCTCATGAAAGCGATACAGGAGACGGGCGCTGTACGACGAGGCCGTACGGCTGGGGAAGAACCCAGTTCCGGAGGGGTTCATCCCCGAGGCGATGAAACGCCTAGTCGGGCGTGAGCTACGGGACTGGGCGGGCCTGGGCGGAGATGCGGGTCGAGACAGGTGGCAGCCCTGCACCTGGCCGCACAAGCTCTGGGGTTTGCGACGATCCGGCTGCAGGGACCGCGGCGTCGATCCAGCAGCCTGCACGAGGTGTAGCCATGCGGCACCGCCTAGCCCTCCCATCCGGGGCCCCCCTCCAGCGCGCGCAGTTGCATCGGGGGGACGCGGAGCTGGTGAAGCAGCTCGCGGAGGCCTGCGTCAGGAAGAAGCGTGACGATGGCGAGTTCTGCGAAGCAAGAGCGCATCAGGTGGCTGCAGGAGGACCTGTGCCAGATCGACGAGAGCACCATCCGCCGCTACATCCCCATGCACCGTTTGAAGGAGGAGTTCCTGCGAAGAGCGATGCCCGGGACGCTGTGGAGCAGCTCCAGGCAAGGCTTCAATTTGAGGAACCGCCATAAACATCCGCCCCCCCCCCCCCGGCCCCCCCCCCCCCCTCCTGCGCCCCCAACCTGTGAACAGACGTTCACTACCGTGGCCTCCGGCGGCTGGGGGGCTCCGCCCCCCAGACCCCCCTGTGGCGTGTCCTTGCGCGACAATTTATCGTCACATCGGGTAGGGCCCGGGCTACCCAGGATGCAGCCCAATTCACACCGAATCTGCGCCCGCCGTATTGCAATTTGGGTTAGCGTGCTGGCATCGCAGCTTGGCCCCGAGGGACCATACCGTGAGTAACCGCGCCCGCCAGGAATAAATGTTCACTCCCATGGCCTCCGGCAGCTGGGCCCCAGACCCCCCTGTCCAGCAGGGACAGGCACCCCGTTTGAAAGGCAGCCTACTGGCTCCTGCGTGTCATTTGAACATGATGCACAATGTGCGAAGTGACGCAAGAGTTCACGCGCCTATTTCAGGGGGGGGTGCAAGCCGCTGTCGATGCCACGTCATCGTCCGCCAAGCTATACCCCCAACTCGTCAATCATGGGGGAGGTCCTGCACCCCCAAGGAAGATAAGGATAAACCCCCACCCCCAGCCCCGCGACCCCACCCCGCGCTTCGCGCGGGGTGGGGGTGGGGTCGCGGGGCCGCGCTTCGCGCGGCCCCCCGCGCAACAGTGCCAGCAGGGGATGTGCTGTCCTGGCGCTGGACGCGGAGGGCGGTGGGGGCGCCGGGGGGGGGGTGGCGACTGGCCGATGGCCAGGGGTGCTGCGCGTTCCCGCGCGCTCAAAAAACGATGCGCAAGGGGGCTGGTAAAGTGTGGGCGCGAACCCGACCCGGGAGGCGCGCGTACTGGGGACAACTGCCGAGGCGGGCCGAGCGGGGTGTGGTCCAAAGCTGGCGGCACGCGAGAGGGACTGACTGGGCGACGGGAGGGGAAGGAGTTGGGGCGGGCAGCTGCAACGCGAGGCGCAGTCGGAATTGGTGCACACCTTCGAGGTCACCGAAAAGGCTGCCGCGGGGCGGGAGCGGATCACCGACGCGTTTGTTGACTTCTGGCACGGGATCCAGGGCGGCTGCCTGTCACGAAGTAGTCTGCCGGCTGTTCCTGTGGAAGCTCAGCGGGGACACCGGCGGCGACTACGCCGGAAAGCTGGTGACAGTGCTGCACGGGCATGAAGGGTAAAGGGGGTGCGAACGAGACGGAGGAGCACAGCGCAGGGGCGCGGTAGAGATGTGTGTGACGAGGGCGCGGGTGTCAAAGCTGTGCTTCCTGAGTGGCGGAGCTGGCGGAGGTAGGCACTGGTAGGCGTGAGGCGACGGCGGGCCGGACGACGCCGTCGAAACCCCGGGATACCTCCCTCGAGGTGGCGACGGGCAACGGGACGGAAGCCTCAGTTGGTTGCAGCAGGAGGGACGGAGCACTGCGATCGCCGAAAAGCCACTTCGTGACTGCGACGGAGTGGGGGAGGAAGGCGGCCTGGGGGTATGACACAGTGTGCTAGAAGCCTGGGGGGGCATGACACAGTGTGTTAGAAGCCTGGGGGGGCATGACACAGTGTGCTGGAAGCCTGGGGGGCATGACACAGTGTGTTAGAAGCCTGGGGGGGCATGACACAGTGTGCTAGAAGCCTGGGGGGGCATGACACAGTGTGCTGGAAGCCTGGGGGGGCATGACACAGTGTGCTAGAAGCCTGGGGGGGCATGACACACTGTGCTGGAAGCCTGGGGGGGCATGACACAGTGTGCTGGAAGCCTGGGGGGGCATGACACAGTGTGTTAGAAGCCTGGGGGGGCATGACACAGTGTGCTGGAAGCCTGGGGGGGCATGACACAGTGTGCTGGAAGCCTGGGGGGGCATGACACAGTGTCCTAGAAGCCTGGGGGGGCATGACACACTGTGCTGGAAGCCTGGGGGGGCATGACACAGTGTGCTGGAAGCCTGGGGGGGCATGACACAGTGTGCTAGAAGCCTGGGGGGGCATGACACAGTGTGCTGGAAGCCTGGGGGGGCATGACACACTGTGCTGGAAGCCTGGGGGGGCATGACACAGTGTGCTGGAAGCCTGGGGGGGCATGACACAGTGTGTTAGAAGCCTGGGGGGGCATGACACAGTGTGCTAGAAGCCTGGGGGGGCATGACACAGTGTGCTGGAAGCCTGGGGGGGCATGACACAGTGTGCTAGAAGCCTGGGGGGGCATGACACACTGTGCTGGAAGCCTGGGGGGGCATGACACAGTGTGCTGGAAGCCTGGGGGGGCATGACACAGTGTGTTAGAAGCCTGGGGGGGCATGACACAGTGTGCTGGAAGCCTGGGGGGGCATGACACAGTGTGCTGGAAGCCTGGGGGGGCATGACACAGTGTCCTAGAAGCCTGGGGGGGCATGACACACTGTGCTGGAAGCCTGGGGGGGCATGACACAGTGTGCTGGAAGCCTGGGGGGGCATGACACAGTGTGCTAGAAGCCTGGGGGGGCATGACACAGTGTGCTGGAAGCCTGGGGGGGCATGACACAGTGTGCTGGAAGCCTGGGGGGGCATGACACAGTGTGCTAGAAGCCTGGGGGGGCATGACACACTGTGCTGGAAGCCTGGGGGGGCATGACACAGTGTGCTGGAAGCCTGGGGGGGCATGACACAGTGTGTTAGAAGCCTGGGGGGGCATGACACAGTGTGCTAGAAGCCTGGGGGGGCATGACACAGTGTGCTGGAAGCCTGGGGGGGCATGACACAGTGTGCTAGAAGCCTGGGGGGGCATGACACAGTGTGCTGGAAGCCTGGGGGGGCATGACACAGTGTGCTAGAAGCCTGGGGGGGCATGACACACTGTGCTGGAAGCCTGGGGGGGCATGACACAGTGTGCTGGAAGCCTGGGGGGGCATGACACAGTGTGTTAGAAGCCTGGGGGGGCATGACACAGTGTGCTAGAAGCCTGGGGGGGCATGACACAGTGTGCTGGAAGCCTGGGGGGGCATGACACAGTGTGCTAGAAGCCTGGGGGGGCATGACACACTGTGCTGGAAGCCTGGGGGGGCATGACACAGTGTGCTGGAAGCCTGGGGGGGCATGACACAGTGTGTTAGAAGCCTGGGGGGGCATGACACAGTGTGCTAGAAGCCTGGGGGGGCATGACACAGTGTGCTGGAAGCCTGGGGGGGCATGACACACTGTGCTGGAAGCCTGGGGGGGCATGACACAGTGTGTAAGGACCACGTGGGAGTATGTCACTTTGGAGCCAGTTTTGTGTGGAACCCAATTTTTTCACCTCTGCCAGGAATTTCTTTTCGAGATTTTTCGCAAATTTTGCATTGTCCCCAACACCCCTGTGTCACGGGACCTTCGCTCTGAGTCAGTGACACACAGTGACACAGAGCGAAGGCTTGGCGGCGTTTTTCCCGATTTCGCCTAAGGTGAAAAAAACCGCCTGTGTGACACACTGACACAATTTGACACAGTTTGACACAGAGCGAAGGCCCCCATAGTGTCATAACGGCCGTCATGGAGGGAGTGGATTTTCTGAGAATTCACTCCCTCAGTTCCCGCTACCGAAATATAAAAACGGCCGTTTTCATGTTTTGTTGGCGAAAAAACGGCCGTTTTTTCCCCCCTCCTATTTTCCTTTGGAGATTCGCCTCCTGCTTACCGTACCGAGCTGAGGAAACACACTTGACAACTCCCTGTTGCCTGCACATGTCATTGGGCACTGCGATTCTCTGTCGACTGTACAAAGAAAAATGGCTTCCGCCCTGCCTGTCGCTCGACAAGCAGCAGACACCCGAGAGCAGAGAGGAGTGTAGCAGCCCGGTTCGCCCCCGGGTTGTCCCAGAAATCCAGCACACCCTCGGAACGTGGTGGCCTAGTCGTAGATCACCCAGGCCCTGCTCGTGACCTCCCCGAAACAGAGGGGAGGTGGCACCGGAGTTCTGACACCCCTACGACTCATGCGGCCGTACGCGCTCGGGCACAGACGGCGGACCGCAAACCAGAAGGACTTCCCTGATTCCGTGCCGTCCCACCTCCTGCGCATGCGGTCGCCAGCCCAGGCCAGCTCCCCTGCCAGGGGCACTGGGGGGTCGTACTTCCCCACCTCAGACACTTTCTCGATGACATTCTCAATGTCGGTGTACACTGCGTCGACAGGGGCACGCCGTTGGCACACCCAGCTGCGCATCGCAGTACTTCTGGAGCAGCGATGCGAGGGGTGCCGTCAGGCGGACGGCGGCCTGCAGGTGGGACTCGAGCCCAGCGATTTCGTGGGCATCTCTGCCAACCGCAGAAGCGACGCACACGTAGCAGGGCCGCTGTCCTGCAGCGGGCCCGGAAGATTGATAAATGCCCGGGGACGTGGTGCAAGGTGCAGACCCACTCAAGCGGTGCAGGTAGTGTGTGTCGGAGAGAAGCGGGATCGCACGGCCGGTGGTGCCGTCTTGCTCGCCTGCTTCTCCCTCTCAGCTGCGTCAGAGATGTGGCACAGCACATCCTTCAGCGCCAGTGCGGTCGTGAACCCATCCAGCTGGTGCTGCATATTGCCCGGGATGATCGCCCGTGCCTTCGGGAATAAATCAGCGAAGGCGGTGTCCTTCTCATCTGGGGTGCTGTCGCCGAGATCAAGGGAAAGCTCTGTCGGAAGAACCCTGATGCCAGTGAGCGACACCTGCCCACCTCTGCCTGCACGGTCATCCACGACACACGTGCCTAGATTGGCCGCAACCATGTTCAGCCCCTCCTCGGGACACACTTCTTGACAGCATCATGCACCATGCCAGCCGGTGATGTGGTGAACAACGCACCCCGGGCGATCCGAAGTTGCAAGCCTGCCACTGAGGGTATCGCACTCCGACAGCGCCAGCTGTTTCCCTGGCTCTGCACTTTCAACGCTGCGTTCTTCTTCTTCTTGATATGGCGCGGTCCGTCAAAGTGGTCCACGAAGTCTGAACTCTTCGCATCATACTTGAAGGCGCGCTCACAATGCTTGCTGCAGGGTATCCCTTGCAGTGGGGAGGCACTCCTGGTGGTGGGATCTCGCCTGCTGACCCACGCCCCATACAAAATTCCCAGGTAAAAAAAACGGCCGTTTTTTAAAATGCTGAAAATCAGCGGCCGTTTTTGCAAGTCCACGAAATACAAGGGATTTTTTAAAACGGCCGCTATGCAACCATGATAAATAGTTATTTTTTCCGTTGAGGGCCCTCGCTACGAGTCACTGTGAGTCACGAGTCGTCAGTTTTCAGCCAAACATGGCTGACTTCTCACTTTTTCTCACTCAGTCACACTTGGTAGCGAGGGCCCCCGTTTTTTCGTTTTCCGTTTTTTTTTCGGATTTTTTTCGTCGAATTTTGACCAAGTCGCAGCCAGCGCCCACAGGCGGAAAAAACCAGGGGATAAGATAGGTCTGGTTTTCCGGTTTTCAAAACCAGGGTTTCCCGGTTCCC
The DNA here is from genome assembly GCA_963210315.1 of Rhynchopus euleeides. Taxonomy (NCBI): domain Eukaryota; phylum Euglenozoa; class Diplonemea; order Diplonemida; family Diplonemidae; genus Rhynchopus; species Rhynchopus euleeides. Next base: position 296,889 of record OY723318.1, on the reverse strand, counting down.
GGTTTTCTGGAAAAAAAAAAAGGTCGGTCTCATTTTTGGCGGGTTTTTTGTGACTTTGGGACAGTAAAACAGTCAGAAAAAAGGTCCTGGGCACGACCTTAAACTACCTAAGACCTAGGGAAGTCGTAAAACTCAACCCCACACCCCGAGGGCTCCCCCAGGCTGGTCCGCCTGGGCAACGGGGTCCCAGTGCATAGCACGGAGCACTGGGACAAAAGAGGGTCCGCCTTTTTCCGTCAACTCTGACATGGGGAGGGACAGCTGGAGCCACTGGCGGGGTGCTGTGTTGACTTCAGGGGGCTCCCAACGTGCTTCGGCACACCGGGTTCTTGGCCTGCGGCGGCATGGTAGTCGGTCAGAGAGGCCAGCGCTTGGTCGGGGACTACTCAGAGAGGGCGTGTGCGGACTTCAGGGGGCTCCCAACGTGCATCTGCACACCGGGTTCTTGGCCTGCGGACGTAGATTGCCTAAAGGTTTAGAAACCGGCCGAGCCCGTGGGGGTGACGAACGTACTGCCGGCCCGGGATTGTCAAGGTTCTTTCCCCAGATGGCTCACCAGTACCACCAAACCACACGGAGAGCAAAACCGCCGGGGAGGGGGTGGGGGAAGGTGGGAAGGGCGGCATGCCGAACTACAGCAAGGATGGCCAACAATGCGATCACTGCAAACAAGGCATGGGACACAAGAGGGAAAAAAAAAGGGGAACACAACTGACACATCACACACACAATGTCCCACGCTGCCTCTGTCCCCCTGCACCCCTCCACGACGGGGTTCCCTGGGGAGGCGTCGGCTAAGCCGGCGCCGAGCGAAGCTGCAGGGAGGAAGCAGCGATGGGTGTTGCGGGAGAAGGAGTGGAGTGCCGACGTCAGGCACTCAACAGACGAGCTGGCCGCCAAGGGCGGCATTATGCTGTGCGCCAAAGGCGACGCACAGCGCCTGATCGCGAGGTGCAGGGAGCACCCGCCGCCGGGACCGGCGGCAATCCTGACCGTCGAGGCGACGGAGGGGGGGAAGGGGCGCAGCCGTGTCCTCTCCCTCCTGGTCGAGCGCGACGGCGAGACCCGGGGGCTGCGGCGGCACCTGCTGCAGCTCCACAGTGACCCCGTACACTACGGGGCTAGCAGCAGCCCGGGCCTGAAAGCCCCCAAGGGCACCCGGGAGTGGGTGGTGATGGAAGCACCGCCAGCCACCCCCCTCACACACACACACATCCGCACCTGGCTGCGGGCCCACGGCGCGGAGCCGGACGCGGTCATCGCGATGACCGGCACCACCTGGGCCCGCCGCTTCAAGGTGGGTGTGGACAGTCGACAGGTCAAGGACCTGCTGCGTGCGAGCGGCGAGAGCGACATCTTCTGCCGCCCCCATTTCCACACCACCACACACCCCGACACAGTCGTGCGCCTGCCGCTCGACGCCACCATCCAGCAGGCACAGGAGAAGGCGGGCCGGCTGAGCGGAAGGGTCGTCCTGGTGAAGGGCGGCCTCGGCATCGCAGTGCCGAACACCGCCGGGCACTGTGCCACGGCAGCAGTCGTCGGTGACGAAGCTGCAACCCCCCTGCAGGGGAAATATGTACTGGAAGGGCTGCCCACACAGTACACCGCCCGCTGCACCAGGGACCTGCTAGAGGAAATAGGCTGGCAGGCCCACATCCTGGCGTCAGCCAGGGAACCGAACGGGCGAGCAGTGCTGCTGCGCGCCCCCACCGCCCCCCAAAAACTCGGCGCGTACTGCGTCGACAGCAACACCTACCTGGTGTTGCGGCGGTACCGCGAGCCCGAGGACCTGGGGCTCTTCCCCCGCCGACGGAGGGCAAAGCGCACCAAGCCCCCGCCGAAGCCGACCCCACCTCCCGCAGCCCCGGAGCAGCCGCAGGGAGTGCCGGGGAGTGAGCTGGCGAACAAGGCGACAAAGAAGACGAAGAGCAACAAGAGCAAAAAGAAGAAGTCCAAAATCGACGCTGAGATGAAGGACAACGCCCCAACGCCCCACGCCACCACGACCACCGACCCCGCCGCCGCCGCCACCGCCGCCGCAGCAGCCACCGCCACCGCCAACCTCGCCAGGGTGCAAGCCCTCCTCGAGCAGGCAGAGCGGCGTGCCGCCGAGGCAGAGCGGCGGGCCACCGCGGCAGAGGAGCGGGCCGTGAACCAGGAGAGCCAGTTCACGGCCGCCCTGCGAGCGATGCAGGCTCGCCTGCAGCACCTGGAGGCGGCAACGAAGCCGCAATCTAAGCCGAAGAAGCAGACCAAGCCGGGCTCCAACCCCCTTCCTCGAAAGGCCGACCCGGCCTCCACCACCCCAGACCGGGGGACCAAGGGCCCACCCCCGAAGTCCGCCTCCCCGAAGCCCCGGACACGCACGGGGCTGACTCCTAAGAAGAAAAGCCGGACACTCACCCCGACTCGGACTACAACCCTCCGCACGAAGCACATGGCCCCGGCGGAGCCGGTGCAGAAACGCCTGTGTGAAGAGCCCCTCTTCAACTGACGGGGAAGCCCGCCATCCCCAAACCGACCGCGCCACATCTTCGAGACCAAGCGAGACCTTCTCCTCCGGGCGGGTGACATCGAGCAGAACCCTGGTCCGGCACAGCACCTCAAGTGCCTGACCTGGAACTGCAACGGTCTCACCGAGGCGAAAAAAGCGGAACTACAGCACCACCTCGCAACCCAACGGTACGACGTCGTGCATCTGCAAGAGCTCCGAGCAGCACAGGGGGGAGACCCCAAGTTCCCGGGCTACTCCACATTTCTCCGACGCCGCACCCAGAAGCGCTGTAAAGGGACGCTCACCTCCGGAGGCGGGATCGCAACGCTAGTGCGGGAGGACCTACACGCGACTCTCATTGCCACCGCACCAGACGCTAGTGTAACAGAGACCCTCACAGTGCGAGTCACGGGACCGGAAAGCGCCGTCACGTTCACCAATGTGTACCGCCCCTCGGGAGTCGGCACTAGCAACGACCCACGCCACGATGACTTCTCTACATCCCTGCTACCACACACGCCGGAGTCCGTCATAGCTGGCGACTTCAACATCCACAACCGTGCCTGGGATAAACATGCGCGCTGTGACAACAAGGGAACTGATCTGTACCACTGGTCCCTCCTCAACGGCATGTCACTGTGCAACGACCCCGACCACCCCACACGCATGCGCCGCGACTCCAAGTCCTCGCCGGACATCGTCTTCGCCCACTACGAGTTGGGGGAGGTCACCTGGAATACCCTGGACCAGTGGCAATCAGACCACTTCGCCATCCAATACACCGTCCCTTTTGAACGAACGCCAGCAGCTGCGACACACCCGGCAGCCAAGGCCCGTCAACTGTGGAACTGGGCAGCAGCGGACTGGCCCGCCTTCACCGAGGAGCTCGAACGGCTATCACGCAAAGTGACGAAGTGGTGTGACCCGAAGGAGTCCTTCCACAAGTGGCTTGGACTGGTGCGAACGGTCGCAGCCAAGCACATCCCGACGAAGCGTAGCTCACGCCCCCGCAAGAGGTGGTTCACGAGCAAGGTGAAACGCGCGGTACGGGCGCGGAACGAAGAATCACGCAGACACGCCCAGACTACACACCTGTCCCAGGACGACTACGACAAACTGGACAAGCTGACCACCGACGCCACCAACGCCGTCCTCGAAGCAAAACGCACAACTTGGGAAACCAGGTGCCAGGCTGCGAGCACCAGCAGCGACCTCGGCGCCACCTTCCGGCTTGTGCGAGAACTCGACGGCCGCAAACTTCAACAGGCCGCCTTCCCGCTTGTCGACGGAGGGGTCCCGGTGACCGACCCCAAAGCTAAGGCGGACCTCCTCTGCAGCCACTACGCCAAGATCAGTGAAGGGAACGACCAACAGTCACAATCGGTACCCACCCCGCAACATGCGAATGGCCAGACACCCCCCGAGCTCTCAGCTGCCGAAGACGACTTCTCCAAAGAGGAGCTGAGCGCAGCCCTGTCCGAACTGCAGGAGCGAAAATCCCCAGGGCCTGACGACCTCAACAACGAACTGCTGATGCACCTCGGCCCCCAAGCGCGGCAGGGACTCCTGCACGTGCTCAACCTGTCGTGGAACAGCGGCATCCTCCCCGACGCATGGACGCGAGCAGTCATCGTCCCGATCCTGAAACCGGGGAAGCCAGCGACGGCAGCATCCTCGTACCGACCAATTGCGCTCACCAGCACAGCATGCAAGGTACTGGAAAAAATGGTGAAGAGGCGCATGGAGCAGCTCATGCTTGACGACGCATACCCGCAAGTCGAGGGGCACTGCCCGAACCAAGCGGGATTCCAGCGACTGAGATCGACAACCGACCAGCTAGCCTACATCACCCAAACAGCGACGGACGCCCTCTCCTCCGGGAAGGCAGCTGTCACCCTGTACTTCGACCTCGAGAAAGCCTTCGACAAGGTCAGCAAGCTCGCAGTCATCAACAGCGTCAGACGAAAGGGCTTCCCCCCGAAGTTCACCCGATGGCTGCACAACTACCTCAGCAACCGCCGGGCCGCCGCACAGGTGCACGGGGTGAGAAGCGACTACTACGACTTCAACAACGGTGTCCCACAAGGAACAGTGCTCTCGCCCCTGCTCTTCAACTGCGTGATGGATGACGTATCTCGAGCCATCACCGCCTCCCCGGACGTCCACCCTGCGGTGTTCGCAGATGACATTGCAGTACTCGTCGTCGGGGACACCTACACCGACGCCCTAAGCACCGCACAGGGCGTCATATCAGCACTCGCCGCCGAAGTCCCACTCCACGGGCTGCAGCTCTCCCCCAGCAAGTGCTGCTACACGCTGATGGGAACGACGCCTGAAGCACTGGGCGAGCACAAGCGCATGGAGCTCCCAGACGGCACCCCCCTCCAGCACGACTCCACAGCAAAATACCTCGGGGTTTACATCGATGCCTGCTACACGATGTCGGACCACGTCGACCACGTCGTGACCACCTGTATGCGACGCCTGAGCATACTGCGTATGTTGGCAGGCACCGACTGGGGCTCAAGTGGAGACACGCTGCGCCAGGCCTACCTGACGTATGTCTACCCCATCCTGATGTACGCCGCAAGCGTTTACACCCCTGGCCTGACCGCGAGGAACCTCAAACGCCTGCAAGATGTCCACCGCACCGCAGCCCTGATTATCACAGGCTGCATGAAGAACACCAGCACGGCGAAGCTCCTCTGGGAATCACACCTACGAGACCTCGACCTCGACTTCAAGGTTGCGGTGTGCACAGACCACGAACGCTTCCGCCGCGTGCCCCACTCCCCAGGATACCGGGCGCAACTAAATACCGGGAACACGGGAGGCAGCTGGCTACATCAGGCACGGAGTCTGGTGAAATCCTCGAAGGTCGACGGGCGCACCCCCCTGCTGGCCCCCCTGCATGCAGCACACCCCATCCCCCCCTGGGAATGGAACCTGGTGCTGCCACGAGTGCACATCCTGGCGACGCTGCCGGGGCTCACCGCCCCGAAGGCCGCCACCCCGAAAGACACCCTCCGGGACCTGGCAGAGCAGACCATCCAGGCCCTCCCGACGTGCGCCTGGCATGTCTACACCGACGGGTCAGTCTCCAACTCCACATCGCGGCAGCAACAGGGCGGCGCGGGCGCAGCGGTGTACAGCATGCCGGAGGGCCGCCTCAAGAAAAAGCTCGCCTGGCCGGCAGGACTCCGTTGCATCAGCTACCAGGCAGAGCTGGTGGCCATCAGAGAATCCCTCGCCCACCTATGCACCGTGGTAACCCAAGGCGAAACGGTCGCCATCCTCACCGACTCGCAGAGCGCACTGAATGCACTGCTGAGCGGCCCCCAGCGAGCGAGGGGGTCCACCGAATGGGACATCTGGCAGAGGCTGCGCAAGCTCGCCCAAACATACGATGTCACCACCCACCTCCGCTACATCCCGTCGCATGTTGGGGTGGTAGGGAACGAACTTGCTGACAAGCAGGCGCAGATCGGTGCGTTCAAGCCCCAGATGGAGCCGATCAGCCTCGCGTCGGCCCGTGTCACCCTCCGCCGACACATATACAGCGGGACCACGTTGCCCCGCACAGACAGCGTGTACGCGTATCGGTCAGGAATCGGGGAGACGCGACTGCAGCGCCCTGACCTCCGCATGGAGGGCCTTACCCGCTTAGGGGAAACCACCATCCGCCGCCTCCGGGCCGACCACCACCGCCTGGTGTACGACCACGACGTCCCGGGCAGCGCACAACCACCGTGCAAACCCTGCCTGAAGCTTGCGCCGGACAGCCCCCCGCCTGGGGTCTCGCTGAAGCACCTATTCTTCGGCTGTCCCGCGACAGCGTCAGCCCGACACCACCTCACAGCCACAAGCGTGCACAACCTGCTGCTGCACAACTGCAAGGGGGCCCTACGCTACCTGGCTGAGGCAGGGGTGACGGAGCACAGCGAGAAGGACTACCTGATCTCGTGAAACCTGCAAAAATCAACAGCGGTCAAGGGCTTCGGCCTGACACCCCAGCACCCCCCCCCCCCCCCACCCCCAGACCCACGTCACTTTCCACGGGCCGCCAGGCGCGTCAGCGTCGGCGACCGCCCGCCCCCAGTCTGAGAGGCAGCAGCCACGACTCGGCAGGAGGCGGGCACAACAAAAAAAAGGGAGAGTCGTCACTGTGCATATCAGCACGGTCCCGCCCTCTGAGCCAGACTAACCCGCCCATAAAGGAAAAGAGGAAGAGGCGACGTAAGGCAATGCCTCCGTGCGGCAAGGAGAACACGAAACAGCGTCCCCCCTCACCGGGGGACGCGACGAGCACGGCCAAAAATCGTTCAAAAATCGTTCAAAAAATCCTCAAGAAGAGGGGTGTGTATGAGGGAAAAGGCACATCAGGCGCAACCGGAACTGCTGTGGCTGTGTCTGTGTCTCTCAGACACCCTCTCCGACACAGCCTTACACGGTGGACTCCCACCCCCTGGAGCGGGGGTCTGGACCCCCGCTAGCGGGAGTCTGCCCTGCTATTTTTGGTGCCCAGACGACCCCCGCGAGCGGGGGTCTGGACCCCCGATATTCCGATATCCCAAAAAGGTGCACCGACGTGTGGGAGTCCACCGTGTACAGCAACCGCGGGAAGCGAAGGGAGGGGGGGGGGTGCGATGGCGGGGGGTGGGAAGAAAGGGTGGGGGGGCTGGTGGTGTCAGGGAGTGTTGCCCACCACCAGCCCCCTCCTCTCCCCCCCCATCGGCCCCCCTCGGCTGCCAGCAGAGGGAAGACGATGCAGGGGGGGGGGGGGGGACGGGAAATCGGAACCAGAACGCTAGAGCGAGCTCCACTGTGGGGGAGCCATGGCAGACAGGCGGGGTTGAGAGCGGGAGTGAGGGAGGGAGGCATCGGTGTCATGGTATCGAGCCCCATGGTCAGAGAGTCGTGAGCGATGGTGTTTGAGTGTGTGGAAAAGGTAAACTACCCGAGTGGCGTCACTTGGCGTGCTTGTTGTGTGTGGAGATGGTCCCAAAGGGCAGGGAGGGGCTCTGTTGCGATCTCCCGACTGCAAAAGAAAAGGATTCCAGTGCGTGTCTGCCAGCAGGAGTCATCGCACTGCTAGCTGTGTGATCTCTGTGGCCTCTGCACTGCTGAGCGAAATCACATTCTATCACACAAGCATGTTTTCGTAGATATAGCATCGACCGATCGACTGCGCTGTCCGGTGACAGCGTGGGCCACCGTCACTTGTGTTGTATGTGCATCCTTGGCGTGGAAGCCCTCAGCTGGCGCCATGCATCCATCCTTCCATCCGTCCGGTCTCATTTGCCGTGTGATTGGGAACAAGGGAACATCACAAGGCAAGAATGGAAAAATATATGCACCACCAGCGCCGGTGCTGCGGACACGGGGCACAAGGGGCCCCCCACCCCCCCGCACAGGCGGCAACAAGAATTTGGAAGTCGCTGGTTGTTTTTATTTTTTGACGTGTGGATGCTGTGAATGCTTTGTAGGGCACTGCCGCAGAGAAGCCGCAGTGTTTGCTCTGCTTCCCAGGAGTGCTGTGCATGGGCCGAACTCTCCCATGCTCTCGGGTTAGAACGCGTGCCAATCCCCGGATTTTGTTTGTGACTCACAAAGGAACGAGGAACCAGAACGCGCCACGCACCACCGAGTGTCAACGGTGTCTTTCCGAGCCGCCACCTACGACTGTGCCGAATCTGTGATAGGCTTGTGCGATGTTGGAAATCGCCCGGTGGGACGGCAGGGGAAATGGGGGCGATACCCCTTTTTTTTACTTAGAATTGTCGGAAATGGGTTGTTGTTTCGTTGCGCACGAAAAAACCCCCTCCCATCCTGCACCACTCACTGCGGAACCCTCTCCCCCCCCCCCCCCCCCACAATCATCACATACTGGTGCACCCCAGGCGCACCAACCATCCCTGCGATGGTTCTGACAGCAGGAACTCTTCTTCATGTTCTCACCGTAGCCAAACCTCCACCCCCTCCCCGCGGGACAATCATATGTGATGTGTTGATCCACGCTAGCTAGACCAACCCGTGGGTGTTGTGTGCTTCCCGGTGCCTTCTCGGATGTGATGGATTGAAGATGCTCACGGCCACAGAGGGTGTGGATGCCTGTGCCTTCTGGCAACGGTTTGACGTGCCTTCAGGGCTTGTGCGTGCCTGCCCCAATATTGCTGCATATCAGCCTTCACCATTCTGTGTCGCAGAGGCGCCTCCAGCCAGCAGTCCCCCCCAATGCCAAACGAAGCGGTCAAGTGAATGCAGGAGTGGGGAAGTACTGGTGTCTGATGGGTCTCAGAGGCCCGTCTGGCGCTATGTTGCAGACATCTTCTATCCCAAGGCGGTCTTGTGTTCGTGAAATGAGACGAGGTCCGCCCACGAGAGGCGTGGTCGTCGCACACCCATACGTTACGCTTTTTTGCCTTACTGTAGGTCGTATCGAGCGAGCGAGCTCTGGTCCTGCCTGCACTGTCACACACACACACACACAACCACGCGCCACGCGTTTTGAATTCTTTTATCGCTATTGCTGCTAAGTATTTTAGTGTTGCTTTGGGAAGCAGGTGGGACGGGTGGGTGGGTGGGTGTGTATTTTATTGATATGATACGAAAAGGCCAATATTCATCCCCCTTCCATCCCTTTCCCTCTGCGAAAAGAGTTTGTATTCCGTGTGGAGCGTGTTCGTCGTACGTGGCCCCTGCAAACAATTTGGTGACGCGATGATGTAAATGGTTGCGTGGGTTCGGTTCGTACACTCAGCAGGCGGTTTCAGGATTGTCAACCACCACATGCAAGCCGATCATCAGAGCGCGCCAAATCACTATGGAGGGGGGAAACTCACTATGACAACGTGCCCTTCAACTGCTCCTTCGCACCCTAAATTGTCTTTTTTTTTGCTTCTTCGAATGATCCTGCATTGATAAAGGCCGATTTTGATTCTCTTTTTTGACTCAGGCTCACGCCAGGATGAGCTTCCCTTCTTTTGTGCATTTTTCTCCCCCTTCTGACAATTTTACTTGGTGCGACCCTCATCCCACCGCACGCTCCATCTGTTGTCGATGAAGATGCATCTGCCACAGGGGCAGTTCTCTGCCTGCTTTAGACGAATCCACGTGGTGCTTTGATGCAGTGCGGTGGGCTGAGGCCGAAGCCGTCGGAACAACAATCTGCTATGTACGTAACAATAACCAA